>JACCGJ010003651.1:0-21472 GCA_013407085.1 Atriophallophorus winterbourni | reverse complement strand
TGCAGGCGAATTTCGTTGATAATATGGAATGGAAATTTTAAATGCAAGGTTATGCGGTGTGTGCAAGGAGTGGCTCGAAGCCCTATCTGACCCCACCTAATGCTGGTTTCAAAGTTTAACTAGTTATACGCTACGTTTATTTGCCCCTTTTTCAACAATCGCTTTTGCCACATAGATAACAACAGATGATCTGAAAAAATTAAAAATATTAACCTAAGGAAATAAAACAACTCAAAATAAAAACCGGTTGAGACAAGACAGATGTTTTGCAAACCACTTGGAAACGTAGCCTAACACAAACTAAGAGGAAACACAGAAGATCAAAGCTAATTAGGAAAAACGGAGGAGATGTAGAGATGAGCTGTCGAAAACGAAGCGGGTGATATAAGGATGATATCCAGGTAAATAAAGCGAATCGTACCAATCAAAAGCTTGTTATTTTAGCCCCATAAAATTATATATGAGTTTACTTATTGAATAGGATTGAACTTTATCGTACTAGCGGCGATTTGCCTTATTTCGTCATCCTGAGTTGTTTTATTTCAAAGGAAGAATGTAAATTATCAACGAGCGTTGATCACAAGCTTTTGACTGATACGAGGAAGGTCACCCTTCGGCACAACACAAGAACAAGAAGCCTCGAAACTAACGACAACGACCATCGAAAAACGGCTTACAAATAAAACCACAAGCATGATCCAGGCAATGTGCAGCACAGATGATGTACATTTTGGATAAGATTCACGTCAAGCGTGGGCTGTTTGCGCTTATAATGCGATTTGGATATATCGAACAGCTGGTCAGAGCGAAACAAGCTTCCATTCAACTTCAGGTGTAAATTTTTGCAAATAGGTAAAGATTTCCCATTCTCATACAACATTCGGTCGCAAACCTGGAATGGAGTACAAAAGAAAAAGAGATCGGCGTATTGATTATTGGAAGTCTTAAGAATAGCATGCAACGCAGTGTACAACCGAGCTAGCCGCATGCTATGTATACTTCGGCGTATTTTTCCCGTGAAACATTCCCCATGCTCATTAATACGTATATTAAACCAGTGATGGATCAGTCAGTGCAAGCTTGGGCACGATGGCTACAAAAGGACATCAAAATGCTCGAGAGGATTTATCACAGAAAAACTAATATGGTTTGTTGTCTCCGCAGCCTACCATATGAGGATCGGCTGGTGCATTTTAATTTGAATACACTGCCTTGCAGACGGGTTCGATTTGATCTAATCCGAACTTATAAAATAATGAATTCAAAGATGCATCCTCTGAGCCATCTAGTTCGCCTCCGGTTATGCCATACCACACGTACTCACACACTGACATTTGATATTCCACATTTTCAACGGAACTGCCTTCGGTTCTTTTATTCGGTGCGCGTTTGTTTCTTATGGAACTCCCTACCAACAGATGTTGTACAATCATCTAGTGAAAGGATTTTCAGGAACAAATAGGATATATTTATGCGTAGTAATTCCACCCCACATCCCGTTTATATCACTTAATTGAGCAAGTTCACACGTCATTTATCTAAGCGAATATTTTTCTATCATTCCGTGACAATACATGACATTATTTTCAACTACAAAACCGTCGATCTTCCTAGTGTTTTAATTTGTGTATCTATTTGTTGTCCTTATACAAATATCCTATGGTGTTGTATAGCTACAAGCTTTTTATACCATAAAGTTTTGAATTTTGAAGAGTGCAACGTTACTTGATCTATAATACGTTGGTTGGAAATTTCATGCAATTTAATGTTTTACAATGGTAAGCTTAGCTTTAGAAAAACCATTAACGGATTTGCTTATCAAGGCTGAACCTTTCCAAATCTTAATCCTCTCTAATGGTTGAAACTGGGCGAAAGCAATCTTAGTGAACTCGTAGAACGAGAATACTGCTTCGTGATTACTGCTGAAAAGTGTGTTTCGTGTGCCAGTGAATGAGTGAAAATTTGAACTACAAACATCAGAAGCGTGCTCAAATAAGAGCACAATCACATGCAACAGGAAAGTAGCACTAAATAATTAAGAACAAAAAATAAGTACGAAATTCGTAAGTTCAGTAATAATGACCTCATGTTACTAAAATGACACGAACCCAGCATTTCCGGTTCATTTGAACGAGTAACCATCACAAATCAGAGACTGGTGACTATTTCATTATTAACAAACGAGAATTCTGATTATCATTATGTCTGTTTGGATTTTCTAAAAGTATAAAAAATATTGATACTACCATTTCAGCTTAAGCAACCGGTTCTCGTATTCCATGGATGATTTGTTACGTGGTGCCCTGATATGCACGCGGACCACAAGACAAACGTTTCTGAAAAAGCTGAAAAACTTGCCCCAGGTAAGTATCCTAGCCGATCACCACCAAACTCAGACTAATGCGATCGTGATAAGTTGCATCGACCCGAGGGTGTTTCCCTCGAAATTTCTATCTAGTGATGTTGGCCAAATGTACATCGTCCGCAACGCTGGCAACTTGGTTCCCGCGGCAGAGAAAGCACGAGAAGAATGTCACGTCCTTGGATCACTGGAACTAGCCTGTGTTCGTGGATCAGTCAAAGATGTTGTAATCTGCGGACACTCCGATTGCAAAGTGAGCTGTTGTATTTTCCTGTCTATTTTATTTAACTCTGATTATCCACCGATGCACCGGATTACGGACTAGGAAGTAAGTAGAAGTGTAGAATTGTGGCTAGACTTGATGATGAACATGTGATATTTAGTCAACGTCAATCTGTATAATCCTCGCAAATGATCCCCAATAGTAAACGAGTAAAGGTTGTAAACTGGTGTTGGATAAGGTTGGCAGGACAATTATCATGAACAAAATTGCTCAATTGTATGTATTTCCATCATGCTCATGAAACAATGGAGGAATGGTAAACAAGTTGAGGTTGTAAATCACTGTTAGATAAGGCTGGCATGATCAAATGTGCCTAAACACATGCAAATGGGTTTAAACCCATGCTCATGAACAAAAAACTCATTTTTACACATTTCGATCACACATACCTCATTAGTGTCCTTTACTAACATCTTGTATTCTCAATTCGGTCTTGCAAATAGGTCTGGAAGAAGAGGTTTTTCAGATGCTCAAAATTTAAGCAGGTTAATCGAACATTACGTAAAAAAATTGAGGCTAAACAACCTCATGCTATGTTAATCGTTAAATTGGTTCAGCTTTAACACGAATATTTTATAAAACCTTAACAAGAATATGGATTGTTACAGTTACAGGGCAATATAATGCAAGAGCGTTCGATTTTACTTTGGGGATTCGAAGTCCAATCTTAGGCAAACCCGAGAAACGGATAACAAAATGGTCGTCATGGCCCAAAATCATTGGTGTAGGCATTTGTTTATTTCATATGAAACATGATTCAAGAAGTTATAGTATAAAAGTTTGGTAGCGGTACGACACATGCTGCATACCTACACCTTCTGGCTTCCTCGGGGATCTTGCTTCATTCCGGTCATAAGAAACCTCTTGTTCTACAATGTGACGCTTCGCCGTACGGCGTTGGTGCGATGATTGGTCATAAAGATGCTCATGGAGAAATCCGTGCAATTGCATTTGCATCAAGTACACTACATTCTTCAGAGAATTTGAGAAGAAGGCTCTTGCCGTAGTATTCGGAGTAAAGCGTTTTCACCAGTATTTATGAGGGAATGTTTTCGACATATTTATTCATTAATAGATAATATGCGGGTAAAAGCTATGCTTTATAAGACCCACAAAAATGTACATCGGGTCGGATGGTAAAACATATCAAAATATTGTTAGAGATTATTGTCAAACGTGAAAAACATACTTGCCCATGTGGACATCTAATAATTTCTTGAAAACGTCAATGGTTCCAGATTGTAACACGAGTAGGTAAACTGTTCCACAATTGCACATTGCGAACGGAAAATGCATATTTGCGGCAGTTCAACCTGCTATGCTGTTGGTAAGGTTTAGATTGGTGGCCACGCAAATGCGTGTTATGGGAAAGATGAAACAAACGACTGCAAGGATGACTTGTTTGATTAAGCACTGTCCAAATGAAGATTAGTGCTCCTCGTTTCCGTCGGTATTGAGCCGAATGCAAATTCAATATTTTAAGTCTCATTTCGTATGGATAATTAGAAAGTCCAAGAACGAGTTTTGTCGATCGCCGCTGTGTAGTTTTCAATTGCTGAGTATCTTCTTTAGACCGCTTACGAACGCCAATGGTAGCCGAGAAAGCAGCAGAAATTCCAGTTCTACAATTCGTATGCCTCAAATAAAATGAGTACATGATTTGGCTGTTAAATGACCTCCGATGAGACGCACAATATGCAGCACACGTGATTTGCTTTGAGGCGCATTAATGATGCACATAAACAAGTTTCGATGGTGACAATGAGTTGCAGGTAAAGTCGCCAACCTAAACACAAAAGGATCAGAAGCAGTCAGACTCATAATGAGATGGCCTACAGAAATTACAGGCTTTCGCGAGCCATAGTGAATCGCCTATTCAAATTAGAATCGTTTTATTTCCCTATTTGCGACCATCAAAACGTTGGTGGTCTCTGTGTGAACACTAGCATACATCGAACAATCATATAAAAGGTCAGATCAGTTTTAGTTGATCCATCATTAACATTCCTAGTCGCTTTAACTGACAACTCTACGGCGCGTCTCGAATCTACTATTGACATCAGGAATCGTAAATGTGCTATCGGAGAATCAACTTATGACCCTAGACTAAAATTACACAAAAGCGAACGCAATCCCCAAGATAGACTGGTCATGTGAACCTTTTGGTGAAAATACAACACCGTTTCCCAAATAAAAGAATTAGAACCATGACCAAGTTCACTTTTTGCGGTTTCTTTTTACAGGCGATGGGACTTTTGCACGAGATGGGAACAGAACTGGTTGCGAATAAATCCACGTTACCCGAACTAAGTCCCCTCCAACGATGGGTGGCATATCACGGAATGAGTAGTTTCAAAAAATATCACGCAAACGGAAATGTATTGGAATTCACACAAACTTTTTCGACCGGGCAGTCGCAATCTTTACAACTGGCACTGGAGTCCTTGGCCCAGTTCAACAAAATAGACCAACTTTCTCAGGTAACCGAGCATAAATGCATTTTGATTAAAGATTCGCAACAAAGCAGCATTGGGATGATTTTGCAGCTATCTAAAAAACCAAGTTTATGTATCATCGCAAATTTGATAACAGGTTTAGAGAGTGCTCACATCTCATGCACTAACACATCAAAACCGGGTTCTGACTGTTTAAACCTCGGGTGTTTAGCGGACTCACACAACTGGTCATTGTAATTGATCTAATCGGTTGAGTTAGATTCAGTGCGTGAAACGGTCATCAGTTTAAATGGATAAGTTTTTTTTATGAACAGAAACGCATGGAAACCTAAAACCGAAATCACGATATTGATGTTTTTCAATTCAATTCAAATCAATTTAATGGTCTAAAAATCATATAGCTTTACAAAAACAACAGAATTACGAATAACATAGGTAGTAAAAACGGGATTTGTTTGCTTACTGAGCAATTCAGGAATCAGATAAAAATCCATAGAGCATAAACTGTTTTCAATCGGTTGGGTGGCACATGTAAACCCATGGGATCAAGATGTATAGTTTACTTTGATGCATGGGTTCAAAGTTCAAAGGTGTAATTGTGTGGAATATATATGTTCAATGTTTGGATTGGTCGACAAGAAGTTGTCCAAGTTCGATTTGAATATATCCAAGTGGGTGAATGTCCAACATTACATGGTAAGGAGTTCCTGGTAAAACATACACGTACAGAATAAAATACCTTCGAGAGTCCAATCTCGAATCGGGAATAAGTACTGTGTAGTCATGACTCCGGCTGGTTCTGGGTGATAGTCGTGTGAATAGTTTATTCAGGGGATGGTTGGGAGTATGCAATATATTGAACATAAGAATCAAATCACCTCTAAGACGGCGGTAGCGAGAGTCGAAGAGATTGAGACTTGTAATACGATCTTCATAATCATAAAACAGACTAACTTGTCTATTAGTTAGTACACGCTAGCAAACTTAATACACCAGTTATAACGTACCCAGAGGCTTGCGTATCGTTGTTGGATACCTAAAAGCGGAAACTGTAGTACAAACAATGCAAAAAGGAGCTTTTATGACGCACCGGGTAACTAATTGCCAAATATTGCTCACCGCACAATGTTGTTGTTGGCCTCCGTCGGTCGATGTCGACCATGGATGTACATCACATCGCATGAATTTCATGTTTTGCAGTTTTTGAATGACTAAACAGTTCGATTCGGGAGGAACAATCTCTCCCGCAGCGCTTGCAACGATAGTCAGAACTCTGTTGTATTGCATCAGTTGCACGCCGGCGCGCGTGATCTGTCGTTCAACACCAAGATCTGTATTTGCCTCCTCCCCGGCTTGCGACGACGCTTTACACAATGCCTCCAAAGTGAGCGGTCAAGAGCAAGTTCTTCTTCCCAGCTTGCGGGGGTCAATGTCAGGTACATTACACATTATACAATGCGGACCTAACATGATGTGGCAGCATGATTTAAAACAAATACACGGGAACTTTGAACCAAGTTGCGGAGCAAAATGTGGTAGCAAAGGGTTGAATTTCCCAAATGCCCACCGATTCCCATCCACTCTTATCAATATGACGATTCTTTCTAATTACACATATACATATCGCAACAACATTCACACCATAGCTGTAGGAAATCAACGAACAAATTCAAATTGAAAGCAAACCAAATAGAATTAGATAAACAGACAGAATGAAATCCAAGAGCGTACGAAACGAAGATAATGCTGTCAGTGTTTGTGCAACTACAGCTCTATCTTGTTCCGTTTCCAAAAGTGCACACATTGATACCCATTTACGTTGAAAATTTTACCGAATGTTGCATGTGGCGCACAACGGGGTTTAGCCCCGTTTTCTTTAGCACGAAGTGGTATACGATAATAATTTCACCCCAGACAGAATGCCAGGCTGCAGCAGTTATTTTTCAGAACAATGTTTGCGCAACCGAGGCAGCATTCTAGCGTGAGCCGTCTATGGAACGTCATATCTGCTGTGCTAACGCGATCGCGTGTAGTCAAATACAGGTTTACAATGATTGGAACAGTTTGAGAACGATGGTCTGTTTATAACTGAATGCAATCAGTTAAAGCAGTTCTCGGGTAACGTTTCACTTCTGACACAGACCAAGGATGATAGTCAGCACAGAAAACACGACTAAGCAGCATTCCACCCAATACCTCAAGATGATCTTACCGCTAAGGAGTCTATAGTGAGCCCAGGGAATGTCAAGTCCGTGATGGATGTGCCCAACACGATGTGTATTCACGTCAATCTGGTACAAATGAATACATTCAAAGTCAGTTGACACTGTAATATACGTTGTTGTAAATTAATGCATCGAACTAACCGAGTAACATACAGAAAGACCGGATGCTACACTGCAGTATTGAATACTGAAAACATCATATTGTGCCACCGATATGGAATAGCACACTGCAGTTTCAGTATCCATCTGTCTAGGCTTAAGCAATCGAACAGTATACTAACCCATGTGAGGCACTTTTTACGCCTTCAGGCTTGTAATTTGATACATAAACAAGCTCGGCTACCATTAGACAACATTACTCCACATAAGACAGCTTTTCGTGTGTTCGTATACCTTTCACGTATTTCCCTACTTTCTTGTCAACAAACACCAAAGGTCAATGTACTACAACAAATGGCTCACGTTTATTCTCATCCAATTTTGGCCGGTCGTATTGCTTCGGGCACATTGCGAGTACACGGGCTTTGGTTTCACATCGAAGACGCTAAGGTGTACATGTTCAGCCGTGTTCGCAAACAATTTATCCCAGTAAAAGAAGACACATTGCAATTGTTGATGGATGAACTCGAAAACTAGTCACAGGAGTTCAATGTTCCATGCTCGCGATCTCATGTGATGTACGCTTTGCTTTGGGCTTTCATTTTGATTTAACTTGATTTCGTTTTGCTTTGGAAAATTTTTTTAAGAAAAATTAATTTAATTTCCACTTTCTGGTTAATTATCACGATTTAGTGCTAATTTAACGATGAGAACAAGTATTGGATATTCTCACTTTCACAGTAGCTGAATGGATGGTTTAAAAAGATATATTGATCAAAATATCCGCATTTACATTCGGCCGGTTTCGTACAGTTAGCACTCATCGGGTAGAGACAGTACAATAAGGATCCGCAAGCTTTAAAGAGTGGAGAAGTGGCAAACAAAAGCTTTTACTTGGAAGCCACTGGTGGATAGAATTGGCCAAACCAACCTGTTTAACCATAATACACTCAAATCTCGTTACTATGCCACTTTTGCTCGGTCCCGACAAAATTCAATACAAAATAAATTTACTATGCCACTCCCTACTCTCGTTACTATGCCACTATTCTTTGACTATTTAAAAATGCATTTTTGCGCATTTTACGCATATAGTAAGCCGGTTTCAAGGTCAAAAACGCGATGTTTTTCCCTGACGCCAGCTACAACAAGCTAATCACCTCACGTACAACAACAAGCCTCTTTCCTACCATTGCTTTAAGTATCGATAGATAGACCCACGAATGCGCGCGCACAAACAGACACTCACAACTATTCAGTCCATAATGTCAGCTCAGAAACGCAAGCGAACCGACTTTACGCTGAAGGAGAAGCTCGAGATCATCGATGCTGCGAAGAAGGAGCCGAATCAGTCCAAGTTGGCGAGGGAGATTGGCAAGAAATGGGGCGTCGAAGTTAAGAGAACCACCGTGAAGGGCATTCTCAGCAAGAAGGATGCAATTGAAGCTGCAATCGAAGCTGGAGTTCCATCGAAGCGCATAAAGATGACGCAGCCTCAAGACCCGAAGCTTGAAGAGGGAGAGCTATGTGGCTGAAGCAAGCAAGAGGACTGAATCTGCCTGTCAGCGGCCATCTGATCAAGGAGAAGGCGATGAAACTGGCCGAGCTGATGCACATCCCAGACTTCATGGCAAGCGACGGTTGGTTAGACTGCTTCAAGAAGCGCAATGGCGTCACGTTCAAGACAGTGCAGGGCGAAGCTGGAGGAGATGCTGTACAATGAAGAGCCGGTGGAAAGCGAAGTGATTGTCGAGGAGGAAATCGTTCTTTTCGAAGAAGCCCAGCGTGCTTGGATCACTGCCCGAAAGTTCATGCAGCAGATAAGCGGGAAGCCCGGTGTGATGCAAGTGTGTGATCGGCTAGACAACGAGATGAACGAGATCCGACGAAAGAAGATGCGTCAGCCGACGACTTTTGAGAGCTTTGGACTGATTGATTGAGCAAATAAATGATGGACTTGAGAAAATAAAGCCGTTTTTACAAAACCTCGTTACTATTCCACTCTTGCTCGGTCCCGACGGGTGGCATAGTACCAAGATTCGAGTGTAATACAAGGAATAAGTGGATGGGACTAAACGGACGGCTGTGAGTCATGCAAAAGCTTGCATGAATATATTGTTCAAGACCATTCATTTTTAACCGCATATCCATTGACAAATTGGCTCTATCAATCTTATACAACAGTGCCCTCAAAGTTCAAGGAATATCTTGATAATGCTAAATGTATGCGATTCGAGAACACTAACAAGAAAGGTGTTATGATGGATGTATCGTCGATGTTGCAGCAGAGACCGTCGTTGCGTTCTATCATTCTATGCGTTTTTCTAACCCAAAAGCCAGGAAAACAGAACAAGACCGGAATGGAACGTTGGTCGGGAGTCGAAGCGCCCAGTGTGTGCGCTTCGACCGTGGACATGGTTTGTATTTATATGGTAACAACAGAGTGAACTTGTGAGGGTACAGAAAGCAAATAGTGGTAACGATGGCAGTTGGTTGTAATGGCCAAATCAGACAATTTGAATTTAGTGAAGATGGAATTTGTTGCCAAATTACAACATGGCTCACCCAACAACAATGTCTCTCCGCTGCGAACTTAGGTTGATCAGGTAATCCGGCTTGTTTGCTTCGTTAGGAGGGTGCCCTCCCGACAAAAGGTTACCAGCACTGATACAAACATCGCTTCAGCCGATAAGTCAAGGGAGTGAAGAAATAGAAAAAACGAACCACCGTGATAAAGTCGATGGTTTTGTCCCATCTCAGTGCTTATCTTTGCCCTAAACTAGTTCCCGCGAATTTCGTGAAAATAACCGAGCAAACCTAACAGCATTCTCGTCATTTCGTACCACTGAAACGGGAGACAATAAACGATCTTATGGAATCTCAGGGCCTTTTAAATCGAAATCCAGTAGAAAAAAATGTGCGCCAAACCGAATGAACCTGGAATACGGTCACAGAAATATCTGGCTATCGAACGGTCGTATTCAAAATTACAGTTTCGGTCGTAGACAGTAGCTGTTCAGAAATGTAAATAAATTAACCCAGGTACCAATGAATAAACAAACAGGTATATCATATGATATAAACTGTTCAGAATGATTGTATGTGAAGCGTCAGTCAGAAACAGAGCCGGTAATTACTAAGACGAACAGTCATGACCGTGATCAACGCATGATGCGTTTGTGAGGGAGGTGCGATTGCAAAGTACATCTATATTATATAACCTACATGCTGGTTGTGTGTGTATGAACGCACGAGACGGTTTCGAGCAAAGTACCGCACAGTCAGAGAATGCACGTGGGCTCAGATACTGTCAGGTTGCCCAGGCCTAGACAGATATGAGAAAGAAAATGGAAATGGCAGCAAGACTTCAGCGCGTTTCAACACGCAGCTCACTACCGGTTGCAAATCAATGCCGCACAGCATGGTACAGTACTACACGATTGCAGTGATGATCCGCAATTGAGAATCCGATGAAGTTCCGTTATAATGTTCATGCTTTTAAAACGCTGTTTTAGACCAGGCAACTGGAAAGTATCTCACACTACAGTAGTAGTAGTAGTATTGCGGCAATACGGGTGGGCGATTCCATACACATGAACAAACAGGCGCTGGTCTTAGGAATCGCTCGGAGGTGTTAAATCAACCGAGCAGGGTTCACAAAACGAAATAGAATGCAATGGACCATCTGCTGGTTAGCTACATTTCTCGCGAAAATGCTCCGCCCAGCGAGATATGCGGCACTTTTCGTTAGTGATTAAAAGGCACAATCGCTAACTCAAGTGGTTTTAGAACCTGTAGATCGAATCAGGCGAAACAGTTTTCAAACTACTGGCTACCTCCATTTCCTCAACTTTTTGCAGCCACCACGCTTCCCTATCTGATCGGACCGACTGAATGCACGAATACAGACGCGTTAAAAAGCAACACAATAATAAAAGACATGTGTATACTCCGATGTCTATTCAAAAGGTACAACTGTAATTCACGTAAACTTTAACCGATCCCAGTAAGCTGACTGAACTCTTTCGGAGAAATGCCGGCGTCCTCGTGTTTTGAAGTGATCTTTTTCGTCACAATGTTCATAGTCCAAATCCGATAACCAGGCAGGAGGAGTCAAGGATATGGCCGGCTGCAATCCTTCGTCTCTTATCAACATCCGTTGGGCTTGAACAAGCCGTTGCTCCAGTAGATCCAAGCAACGCAGTGATAGGACTATCGTATCGTGGGACACCAAGGACCACACATTGAGACCATGCAACGGCATCAAAGTCAATCCACGCCCAGGATGCGTAGCACGTGGCGCAACGGAGTCGGGTTCGAAAGCAGACGACTCAGGAGAAAGTTCCGCCTCGATGTATTCGGCATATGAGCTACAAGCGAGGCACAGGGATGGATGGGGATGGCCAGCTAAGTCAACCCAAGAAGTTGGCTCTTGTTCCGGCTGAGGAAGACAATGGGAGGAAGCAACGCTGAAATGAAACGAAGAATGTTATTACAAACGGTAAATCTGAGAGGACATGTTAAAAAATGAGCATTTTTAAGGGTGTTGAGAGTTTTCGCTGGAATCTGTCGGTGAGAAATGTGCTCAGGAACTACCGTGAAATATCGGTTTAGAGATGTGGCAATTTGAGCGGTAGAAAGAATACTGGTGTTTGTTTGTTCACAATCAATACTGTTTTTTGCAGGAAAGGAATATATAACGAATTCAATGGAACAAGATCGGCATAACATTGCTCAGCTCTGCAAGCTGGACCATCTGGTTCGAAGATTTTAGCCTCGTGAAGCTTATCGCACCGGAAAGAATGGTAAAAGGTCCGTGGTTTGTGTAGTGCGACGCGATGTGATGGCAAACTTTTCAAACTGAACCGGTTGAGAGCACGAACCAAGATACGGGATGTGTTAATCCATGACCAGCTGTTTGCCGATGATGCAGCCATTATTGCATAATCTCAAGAGCTGTTCTAGTAGCTAATGGAGCGCTTTTCATCGGCATGCATACTTTGGGTTGACAATCAGCATGAGCAACACCAAAGTCCTTAGTCAGGGAACTGTATCGCCTCCCATTATTATTGTTGAAAACTGTCAGCCTGAACCAATACATCATTTCACATATCTTAGTTCAATTGCGAATAACCTCTCGCTAAATACAGAGATCAAAAAGTGGATTGGCAGGACAGATGCCAATGTGCCCGGATTAAACTCTCGTGCCTGCGGAAACTACAAGTTGCTTGTAAAGACAAAGATGATGGTATACAGCGCGTGCGTACTAAATGCTTTACTGTACGGCAGTGAAACCTGGACCGCGCACACAAGACACAAACGGAAGCTGAGTGATTTCAAAATAAGAAGCATCTGCTGTACCTTTAACATATCTCGGATGAACAAAGTATCGAATGTATAAATGCTTTCTAAAGCTGGTTTACAGAGTATTTTCACCCTACTATGACAGTGCCGCGAACGCTGTTTGGGTCATACGTACACAATGGAAATTCCGAAAGATCTAACAAACGAAGAGTTGAAATCAGGAAGACGACAGTGTCGTACATAGACGTTTGCACAAGATATAACAAAGACCTTTGCGTTGACACTACGAGTAGGGAAGAACTTGCTCTTGACCAATAACTTTGAAGGCACTGTGTCAATCGTAATATTGAGATGCGGAAGAGCAGATACTGCTTTTGTCAGTTAAACATGGCGCCGATCGGCCCAGTATAGTCTATCGCTGCGAACAATACGGGGAGATTGTTAGTCCCGAATCGGACTGTTTGCACGGATGTGCAATCATGCAGCATTTCTGTGCTGTGCGGCTAACATCGTGCTAAACTGATTGGCCAATGGTAGTGAGCTGCATACTGAAACACGCTGGAGTCTCACTACCATTTCTATTTCCTTTCTAGACCTGGAAAACCTGACAGTATCTTAGCCCACGTGCAGTCCTTGACTGTGCGGCACTTTGCCTGGATCAGGCTTGTGCTTTTATACCAATCGGACTGTTTAGCATAATGAAACGCTGCAGAACACGGAACTGTTGAGCTGGTGATGTGCATCATATGGTTGACACGGATTGAAGGAGGCCATCAGCAAGTTAGAATAAGAAATTGGTGCCTCAACAGACCGATGCATATGATAAGTGAAATAATGTGTGGGGACGGTTGAGATTCAAGTACATAAATAGTATCACCATGAAACAGAACTGCACCTGGTGTCGTTGCCGACATTTCCAGGTGAAAACGAGCATCGATGCCTGTAGCAGTATGTATTGTTTTGATTTTGCGACCCGCTTAAGAAGGCTAAACAGTCAAACAAACAATTTAAAAGATCTCCAACAAAACTTAGTCACCACTAGGTTGAGTCATATCCCACTGCAGTTGCTCGCACTCCAGTTTCGTGGATAATTAGAAATTCCAATCTGGTTAAATGTAGCCAACTAAACGTTTGAGAACACGTCGAACACTTCCGTAAAACTTGTTTTACCTTCTTCCGTGAAAAAAACAACGTGGATTTCATCAGTATTCTGACACTTGCGCCTTTTCGAGAAATTTAAGATTTCTCCGATGTGAGACGTGACCGCTGAGGTCCAAAGATGTTCGATCTTTAGAAGTGTTCGACCGTTGGTGGCCAAGTGAAGACCTGCTGTTAAATGTGAAGGAGGATGTAGATTCTCCGGGACTGTATACCGTCTACGGTGTTCAAAGGGTTTACTGACACTTAATAACCAGACATTTTAACCCCCAAGTCACTTCATCCCCAGTCACTTAATCGTTTAAATGAATTTGTTTAGCAGGAGAGATGTGCAATTTATTTTAAGAACGTCAATCTTTCCGTGTTTGAGTATCGCTGTATTGCTCGAGATATCCTGGCGCATTTCTCAGCATACTTCCTCTTCTGTTTGATATGAACCCCAGCACTTGCTTGAAGAACTGAGGCCGTATGCTGTCGGCAATCCTCTCATTTAAACGTATTCTACATTCTTCAAAAGTTATCAAACTTGGGTTTAAGTGACTGATGATTAAGTGACCGGACACCGTTCAAAAGTGGGAACCCGAGTGGTTGGATGGCAGTTAAACATACGGAACCTGCTACCGGTGTGATGTTGTCAATGATGACAACGTGACTGGAAAACGATTTGTAACTCATCATCATCACATACAGCATTACACCGGCAGCATGTATCGAATGCTTAGCTGCCACACAACCATGAAAAAGTAAAATCCTAAAAGATGGTAATGGTGGGACTTTAATAGCTAAGGACTTGATGCGAAATCGATATAACCCCAGTGTTTAACCATGACAACTAGCACAGGAATATAAATCAATAATAGAGAGTATAAATTACATCACGGTAAAATAGAATTAGCATTGAAGGGTTAGATCAAATGCAACAATTTTAGCAAATACTACGTTCAAATAGGCAATCAACAATGAAAGCGAAAGTACTCACTCCGTCACGAACAATACGGAGGGCCCCCAACGACGCTGGTCAACCAAATCTCGTACGTGGACCGCGGCTTCATTCATAGTTTCATAAAAACGTTTGAGTCTTGCACGGGTACCTGGTGACAGAGGATCAACTCGCTCGGGATCGTTCATGGCGGCATGGGTTTCTTCCCAAACCTGATTAGCTTTCAATTCGAGCGCTTCGTCCAACCGTAGATCATCGACAATATGGAGATCATTCTGAAAAGCGATCAGGGGCGAGAGTGGTCATGGGGAAAGCCTCAAATTACACTGGAAACTGAAATATATTGGAAAGCTGTGGAATATTTATTTATTTTGCTACTACTCATTAGTAGGAAATCCTCCAAAAGATTCAAAGTTGATCATGACCGTCCACGATGAAAGCACTCGACGAGTTTCGATATGAAGCTCGGCAACAGTGAATATTCCCCCTGCTTGTGATGGAAATCAACCCCAAGAATACTTTTTTGCAATCATACACCTTACGACCTGGGCCAATATTGACTGTTGACCAATCGTTCTTTAGTGTTAATCAAACCCGTGCAGTCTGAAGGACTATACACAAAACACATATCAAGATCAGTCAAAACTATTTATTGCTGCGTAGGTCGTAAATAATGATACCCCATTACCGAAATCAAATGAAGGGGAAAGGTCAATTTCTTAGTGCATACGTTGTGGGACGGTTGCTTAATTTACGTGGTGGTGTGATCGAAATGTATGCAAACGAGCCTTTATTACTATGGGGATCGTCATAATATTGGGTTGATTGATTAGATTACGCGTGAGCCATGCCAAAAACTATATTGACACAATTTTAGCAATGTGTGCAGCAAAATTACAAGTCTGTAGTTAGCTAGAATGCCACATAGTTATTGAATGTATCTGGACTGAGAAACTCACAGGCTATCCAGGCATGAAAAAGTGTGAACAGACGGTATAGGAAAATGAAAAAGCTAATGCAGTTGCAAGCTATACCGCTGTGTTATGTCGAGTTGAATCGAAATAGGAAAATACAGAATTGCAGTGACGCAACGACAGCTGTTCATGATATGTAAGCGAATACTTGAACTGTGCATTCCTATCGTTGACTAGTGCGTTTCTATACACTCAAATCTCGGTACTATGGCACCTCGTTACTATGCCACTCTCGCTACTATGCCACTTTTGCTCGGTCCCGACAAAATTCAATACAAAATAAATTTACTATGCCACTCCCTACTCTCGTTACTATGCCACTATTCTGTGACTATTTAAAAGCGCATTTTTGCGCATTTTACGCATATAGTCAGCCTGTTTCAAGGTCAAACACGCGATGTTTCGCCCTGACGCCAGCTACAACAAGCCAATCACCTCACGCACAACGACAAGCCTCTTTCCTACTCTTGCTTTAATTATCGATAGATAGACCCACGAAAGCGGTCGCACAAACAGACACTCACAACAGTGACATCGTTATTTTTCAAACTATTCAGCCCATAATGTCAGCTCAGAAACGCACGCGAACCGACTTTACGCTGAAGGAGAAGTTCGAGATCATCGATGCTGCGAAGAAGGAGCCGAATCAGTCCAAGTTGGCGAGGGAGATTAGCAAGAAATGGTGGCGTCGAAGTTAAGAGAACCACCGTAAAGGGTATTCTCAGCGAGAAGGATGCAATTGAAGCTGCAATCAAAGCTGGAGTTCCATCGAAGCGCATGAAGCTGACGCAGCCTCACGACCCGAAGTTTGAGGAGGGAGTGCTGATGTGGCTGAAGCAAGCAAGAGGACTGAATTTGCCTGTCAGCGGCGATCTGGTCAAGGAGAAGGCGATAAAACTGGCCGAGCTGATGCACATCCCAGACTTCATGGCGAGCGACGGTTGGTTAGACAGCTTCAAGAAGCGCAATGGCATCACGTTCAAGACAGTGCAGGGCGAAGCTGGAGCGGTGGATTCCCAATCCCTTATTGATTGGCAGCAGCAGGTTCTTCGGCCCTTACTCAGGCAGTTCTCTGCAGCTGAAGTCTTCAACCTGGACGAGACTGATGCGAGCGTGTGATCGGCTAAACAACGAGATGAACGAGATCCGACGAAAGAAGATGCGTCAGCCGACGATTTCTGAGAGCTTTGGACTGATCGATTGAGCAAATAAATGATGGACTTGAGAAAATAAAGCCGTTTTTACAAAACCTCGTTACTATGCCACTCTTGTTTGGTCCCAGCGGGTGGCATAGTACTGAGATTTGAGTGTATAGAAGCAATTCATTCCCACCGTCTCTCTCGAATTAAATATGATGATGCATTACCAAATTAGATTACCTGCTTGTGGCGTTCTTTGTCCGAAAATATGGAAAGCTCGTCGCAGAAAATCTCCTGTTGATTGAGTACGTCTTCGTAATTCAGTGGCTTTACCGTATCCAAATAGTCGATCCCGTTTTCGCGAAGAAATTCCAGATAAGCAAGTTGGAAGGCGTGTCCAACAGTTTGTGATATTATACGAGCCTGAAGAGAAAAGCCCAGAGTTGACAGTATTAAACGTATCGAGATAACCAACAGTAGTAGAGAACAGAGAGAACCTTACCTCTGAACTTTCTAGAACATGACAAATTATCTTGCGCGGTGGTAAATCAGTGCCCGAGTTGTCTGAGTGCGTATCCGGCGTAGGGGAGTGAGTCGGTGTGCTGGTGTAACTATCCGTTTGCTTGATTGTGGATGATTCTTTTCCATTTTTGTCTGAGGTAGATGACGTTGTGCTCTCGGGTGGAGATCGATGCGCCATGAGGACGAATAATTCCCCAATGTCAGCGATATACGACACCAAGCGGAGCTCATGATCGATAAGTATTTCCTAACAAAAGAGGAGAAAGACCTCGATGAAACGGAGCGGATGCATGCTCAGGTTAGAGTAAAATTCTTCAGATCTGATTTCCGGTTAGACAGACATTGCATCAGTAAACGATAATGTTCTAATCAATCCCAGATAACTCTGGGGTTGCCGATTAGCAAAAGGAATCTTCACTGTACCGAGTGAAATGATATTGCTTGACCGTGTTATCATTCATAACCGCGGGGCCAGGCGAACCGAGTAATAGCAAGCACAAGCTGATAAAGGCACAGTACCGCACAGTCAGAGACTGCACGTGGGCTAAAATACGGTCAGGTTGCCCAGGCCTAGATAGATAGAAAGGTAAGTAATGAGTTAGCAACGTAATGATGAGCTTGCGGTTACTGGACTTGTTGGATATCAACTGGAGTACAAGTCAGTAAGCAAAGTGCAACGTGTGAGGTATGGTATGGACACAGGCGGATACGGGCTTAGTGCTACTTCGGGTGAAAGTAGCCGGTAAGATCTACTTCGGCCGTGGACTTTGACTAACCAACACTTCTACAGGTGGAACCGTACTGGTTTTTCATCAACAACAAGCGATAATAAGCCGACATTATCAACGGCTTACCAAAAATAAACAAATCAACAAAAAACAGGGCTATATAGAAAATAAGCCAAGGTAAGTTCCAACCTACCTGCAGGTTACTGTTTAATATCATGAGCCGGTCCGTCGAAACGAAAAATTCTACCGTTACACTGGGTTGATTTTCGTCATCCGGTGCCTGGAATAGAAAAGATGACAAGGAGAATAATTCAATTGGGTTATTTTAGCAAATTTAGTGAACCAAGAATATAAAAAAACTTCTCGTGTCAAAATTCTTGGCAGGAATTTCAGAGTGGAGGCATCACGGCCGTCAATGGGAATATCGTCGAACACGGAAAGTTAAAGTTTGAAACGAAAGATATGTTTTCGTTACGAATTTCTTACTTGGATGGACAAAGTAAGTAATTAGGTATAGTACAAAGTGGCTGACACAGCAACATTACCACACGATAGCCCTTGCGAAGCTCTAAAGTTTGTACAACATGTCGTCAAAACTTCAAACCTACTCGATTTAGATTTAGCAGTGAAAATCTCACGTGAGTACAAAATATGACACCGGAGTTCATAAGATTAAATATTGTGTAGAAGACCGTCAAGAATCAAGATTTTGTGGTGACAAAAGCGATCGCTTAACATGTACCATTGGATGACAGCTATAAAAATACATAGGATGCAATCAAAATTCAATTGAAGTGTTTGGTTTGTGTGGGTTCATATGGAGTCAATATATAGGGCCGATAGTGGAGTGCTCTTTGATATAAGCATCCAGTTTCGATGTGAAATCACGGATCGTAGGAGCATTCACAATATCCTGTGAAGGTGAATTCACACCGAAGAAATGACGCCTACAATCGAGTCTTCAGTGCGGTATAACGAGACAACTTAAATGACTCGGTTTATTCTTAGGTGAACTGACTTTTATCAAAATCAATACAATAGTAAAAAGGTAATAAGGTACGACAGGGGAGTATTGCTTGAAGTATAATTGAAAACAAGTGGTTTTCACACCCAGAACAATCATCATCATCATCACGGTGCACAGGTTTGAAGCCAGACGAAGCACCAGACCAGAACAACGAAATTGTCTATCGCTAACGTGAACCACACGACTGTGCCGTGGTGCCATGCACATGTAGGTAGCAACGTGTTAAATTGATTTTCGACATAGCACATTCCGTCGCACTGGCATTCTTCTGTTTTCGTTCATATATGCGTCGGTTTGGGCAACAAGACAGAATCTCAGCTCACGTACGGCGTTTTGTCTAGCTCAAGGTTTGTGATTGCATACATGTCATGCACACACACACACACACACATATATATATTGACACGAAAGCGCCATAGATCAAATTTGCGACACCAATTATTATCACATTCCTTTTCAAGATTGAATGAACATTGGTCTGAATTCAGGTAGCGGTAAAAACGTAGTGCTTAAACACTACACAGAGACTTTGAGTGGACATGGAGCCAGCGTGAAGATCTGTCAGCTGTGTGGAATTGATAAGCAATGGGTTTCAAGTTACCAAACAGTGTGGTTGAAAACAAAATCCGAATGGGGGAGGTAAGTCAAATAACCACAGGACAATACCTTGATTCTGTTGATCGCTTCCTGAGCCTGGAGCATTCTCGAATGTTGTGAAGCTTGTTGTTTTGTGGATGGCAGCTGCGTGCTCCCCAAGTAACGAGCGCGGAATAAGACACCGGTAATCGACGAGCCGGGATGATCAGGATGGCGAACAGACACTGCATACACGAGAGATAATGTAAAATTTATTGCGTCACGAGTAACTACCCCACTCAATGGAAAGCTATGAGCTAAAATCAGTAACGCATAGACAAACATACTGTGGCGCTCAAATCCCGTGCACTTAGACTCCACAATTCGTTTCTGGCTGTTTGCCATCATCGGATGGACAGTAAATATTAGGTACAGCTAACCTTATAGACAAGTGCTTTTCCGAAACACAGATTGTAAAGCGCAGAATGGGCTGCATTTAAGGAATTCAGACAATGTCCTTGGTTCTCCGCTTTCTTTAAATAGAAAATAAATAAAAAAGTTTGCGATAATACAACGCGACGCACCAAAGGTGCTATTTGTACAATAGCACAGAGCCGATTATAGGTGGAAAATCCCAGAAAACTGAGTTAGCCGAACTCGAGTAGCTCCGGGCAAGGTTTTAACATATCGCGACTACTACCCAAAGATGATTGCATACAGCGCGTGCGTTCTAAATGCTTTACCGTACGGCAGTGAAACCTGGACCACTCACGTAAGACACGAACGGATGTTGACTACATTCCATCTACGAAGAATCGTCGTAATTGAACATATCGTGGATAGAAAAAAAGTGACTGATTTTGACTGTTTCAAAACTGGTTAAGAGAAATGTTACGATACTACGACACCGCCGCCTCGGTGGCTTGGTCATTATACAGAATGGAAAAAGGTCGTATTCCGAAAGATCTACTTATGGTGAGTTGCAAAATTAGGAAGTCGACCATTGGGCAGACCTCACTTGCGGTACAAAGACGCTTGCAAAACAGATATGAAAGCTCTTGGCATTGATCCCACGAGTTGGGAAGAACTTGCTCTGGACCGCTCACATTGGCGGTATTGTGCAAGGCGTCGTCTGCAAGCTAAGGAGGAGCAGATAGAGCTCTTGGTTGCTGAACGGCGATGGTTGGGACATGTTTTAAGAATGCCCACTCACCGTTTACCGTACCGCGCCTTATTCGCAGAACCTGACAGAAGCTGGGAGAAAAGATCGGGTGGCCAGTCCATGACGTGGCGCGTTGGGATGAAGAAACTCACCGTAGCGCTAGGCTCAGTTGGGCGTATTCGTTCGCCTGGGTGGGGTCCAAAAGCTCCACCTAATAGTTGGCTGGAAACCTTACGCGATTATGGCACAAACGAAGTCAGTGGCGAAAGTGTATTTTATTATGTGTGTCATAATTTTTTTATTCTGTATTATTTTACATAAAAAACAAAAACAAAACAAAAAACAAAAAAATCGCATGCAGTGAAACTACAAAAACAAGCTGCTTTTTTGTGCATTTGCTTTTGCGTATTCCGCTTGCCTGCTTTCCCTTTTCCACGCGCTTGCTTATCTGCTTTTCCTTCTTCATATTGCTTGGCACTTTGTCTGGCTCCAGACTTGTGCTTCATGATGATGATGA
>JACCGJ010003650.1:0-13626 GCA_013407085.1 Atriophallophorus winterbourni | reverse complement strand
GTAATCAAGTTGCGCTTGTTGGTTAGGATCGGCACAACCAACCTGTTCAATCACATTTGCGCACAATCATGTGGATGGGGTTACACTTGTGAACTTCCACGATAAATCCAAACTTGCATGCATTTCAATCACACACAGGCCCCACCATAACAAACAAGGTTTTTGTTTAGAATCACAAGAAATGTCTTTCGCTATTTTTTTAAAAAGTTCAAGGATTCAAAGATTTATGGTTGAAATGTTAATGCTTTATAACGCCACAAGATTACAATATGAATGCAAATATGAAAAGTATAAAAGCATAAAAAAGAGTAGAGTATATCAAATGTATGCCCCATAAATGATGTTCTTTTGCGTGTAGAATACCAATTTCGCTCTAAACTTCGACTTGAGGTACGAAATTCCAAAGAACTTTAGCCAAAAATGGCGTCGACAATCAATAAGGGAACTTGAGATATACATGAATCAGTTATGTCCACGTGTCAATTTTTTATCACACTCTCGAAACAAGTGTCTTAGTGAATGTTGTTCGGCAAACCCAATTCTATAGATAAGCATAGTATCGCGCCTTATCTTCCATCGGGTAAATCACAGCGACTCAGGCGTCGCAGGCTTTCGGTGTACGGAACATTACGAAGGCACATCAACAATGACATTCTCATGAAAAGCTCGAAGCTTATGGAATAACGGGAATGTTGTTGAATTGGATAAAGGACTAACTTACTGATAGACACGTCCAAGATCGCTTTGGCAGCACCTTCTCTAGAAGAATAAACGTCACAAGTGGAATTCTTCAAGGCTAGGTGCTTGGACCTCATCTATTCTTGGTGTATATGAACAATATAGTAGAGGATATTGGATGTGACTTGATAAAGTTTGCCGATGATATTAAAATATGGAAACGTGTCAGGTCTGTTAATGACTGTATGGCATTATAACCGGATTTTTGTTGGTCCGAGACAAATGAGTGACCACTTAACCCTGCGAAATGTAAACTGCTGCGGCTTGGAAAATCTCTGTACCACACGTATCAGCTTGGCACGCAAGATCTCAGTATCTGGGTGTCGTTTAACCTTAAGCCTGGACATCATTGCCGGACAGTGTATAATGAAGCCTGCTGTATATTGAGTCTTCTAAAGAGGATATTCAGGATTTTTTTACGCCCGAAACTTTACCTCAGTTAATTAACTCATACGTACGTCCTGTTATGGAATATTCAATCCAGGCATGAACACCATGGCTGAGGAAGGATATCGAACTAATTGACAGGATTTATCACCGTGCGACTAAGTATGTCTCCCGCTACAAGAGAGAGAATTCCGAAACGTGACCTACATGATTTTACCCCACGACGAATACGGAGTGACCTTTTGCTGGCATTTAAAATTTTCACTCCGACAATCAACTCCTCAAACATTTACCTAAGCCCAAGGACCTTACCCGGACACGCATACATTCAAATTCTTTAAGCATTCCACATTCTCGACTTGATATTCGTCATAATTATTTCTCCGCCAGAATTAGTTCCACTAAGAACATCTTTCCCTAAGAAATCATACACTTGGAATCAGTTGAGGTTTTCGCTTCAAAGCTCAATGAATACCTGCGTTACGTGACTGTCTCCATTAATTCTTGTAGGTGTTTTTTTTACAAAAATTTTATTTGATATCCCTCGTAACCCTGTGGTTTTTGTTAAGCTTGTTGCTTTTTCTACCCTACAAATTTTTGAGTTCTGCGTTTTTTGTTGCCTAGGTGATTCTGCAACGATTGGAAAAGATAGTAGTCAACGGAGCAATATCAGGTAAAATAAGACTGATGAGGCAAAAATTCGCAACTGAAACTCATGACGCAAATAAATTTGAGTGCAATCGGTTAGAGCAGTTTTGGGTAACGTTTCACTTCTGACACAGAAGCTTCGTCAGACCAAGGGTGATAGTCAGGACAGGGAACATGATTAAGTAGTAGTCAACCCACCACAACTGATTTGAAAGTTTCACAACACAAGGCATCTGACAACAAAAAGACATTCTAATTGAGTTAGATATGATTTCACAATTTTATGGTTGCGTACCTTCCCGCGGAGAAATAGCATCGGAGCGAGTGTGGTTGGATCGAGAATTTTTCTGACACCAGTGTCTCCATACTTGCCACAGAGCTGGACGTACATGTGACCGCTGCTCCCGGCATTCCACAAGTTTCCAACCGTCACATCAAGCGTGTACCGCAGAACTGTGAGAAAAAGATACAGATGTAGCTTGTGAAAAAAAGCTGATGATTTACTATCGAAATCTTTTAAAACTGTGTAAATTAGACATATAACGGCTTTCGCTAGGAGAATTTATTCTCATCCTTCGTGGATGATCTTGGGGCGTGGGTGTGCGAAGTTTTGAATAACATTCTGCAGTGCGAAGCCGTCTATAAGCCTGCATGTAGCATACTTGGCTTACTTTGACCAATTTTGTGACGTTTTTAATTACAACCTTTGGTGAAAGTACTCGATACATACATACATTCTGTCGTGGAATATACAGCACAAGCTTGGGAACCATGGCTGGAAAAAACATCTCGCTACTGGAAAGGGTTTATCAAAAAGCAACTAAAATGCATACCGGATAGTACAACAACTGCCTAGACTTGGATTGTGCACTCTCGAGCACAGGCGCATCAGAGCTGCCCTAATCATGACATACCGAATAAATTTTACTGCTTTTCACTCACCCAGGCGTCTGTTTAAAATTGGAACGCAGTCACAATCTCACCCTTCACATACAACATTCCAGATTAAGCTGTCGAGGGTACTTTTAAACAGTCCGTGCATGCTTCCTCTGGAACAGTTTACCGCCAGACATTGTGTCGTCCCCGGTTAAATGATCATCAAATAAATGTTACGATCTTTTATGTTGAATAAAACTGTGTTGGCCCAAGTTTACTAGAAACCATTACTACGAAGCACAGATTTTCGCAGCCCATGTCAAAGCTGGAATTACATTTACTCTTCGTTCGAACTACATGTATCGAATCATGAAAGTGCTATTTATCGAAATTATGTGCGTTTGTTGCAAAGAAATTTGATTGCAATTGGTTGGAGCAGTTTTTGGCTAACGTTTCACTTCTGACACAGAAGCTTCGTCAAGCTAAGGGTAATAGTCAGGACAGGGAACATGATTAAGTAGCGGTCAACCCACCACCACTGATTTGACCTTACCGCTGAATAGCCTATAGTACGCCTACAGTGTGTCACGTCTCGTGGGAAGGACCAGAATCAGTGGTCGATTTTTCTACCAGTGTGTATCCACATCAATCTAATACAGGTGAACACGGTCAAGGTCGGTTGACACAGCGGCCCACATGCGTAAAAGTACATAACTAGCAGGGCTAAGGTTAAGCTATTTTTTAAGAAAAACAAAAATCTAAATAACTAGTGGGTATATGGTGAATAAAAACTATTTACCTTCGCATCAGAGCCGAGCGCCAGATTGTGAAGCTTTCTGCCCATCCACCTTATTGATCTGCCTTGGCAATGTTGCAATCGATTTATATATCGTATATATCATATATCTTATTGTGTTGTACAGACGGTTGTTTTTATTATATTGACTTCTTGAACCTAAATTTCTACCTTGTGGAGACGATACAATAAGGGTCTACATTACTATTCAAACTTGTGAATCCACAAGCGCGTGTGGATTCGGATTTAGTTCCACCTGATGAGTGCAAAACGCCGGAAAAACGTCGTGGGGTTGTAGTTGATGGAAATTGAGTGGCAAAGAATGCTTTGGTTATGGTTAGGGGTTCTTAACACCAGTAAAACATCGTGTTTGGACACATTGTGATTGAACAGGTGGTTCCTTAACCAGCTTTATCCAACAGTGCATACAAGCGCTCCTTGTTCACATTCTCCACTGTTTCAAGCGCATGCGTGATGTGATCCTTACTGTCCCTACCTGATGAGTGCAAAACAGCACGAGACCGGTGTGGGGTGTGGGTGATGAAATGCGTTGCAAATGCATATTTGGTTCATGGTATGGGTCTAACACCAATAAACATGGTTTGGCAATGTGAATTGAACAGGTTGTCGTACCGCTTATACAACAGTGATACAAGCGCGCCGTGTTCACAAGTCCTTCCAACTTGTTTCAAGCGCACGTGGTTTCTGATCTTATGTCCCTACCTGATGAGTGCAAACAGCACGAGACCGGTCGTGGGGTGTGTGTGATGGAAATGCGTGCAAATGAATATTTTGGTTCATGGTTATGGGTTTAACCCCTTTAAACATGTGTTTGGACACATCGGATTGAACAGTTTGATCGTACCAGCCGTATCCCAAACTGGTTTATGAGCTCAACGTGACTTAAGTTTTCCATGAGGCTTAACCGATTTACGTGTGTGGCGGGGGTCATTTGATTGACCACGTTGGTCGTGCTAGCCTCACAACACTATTTTACAAAAACGTGTAAGCATTTAGCTTCATTCCTTTCAGCAATCTACCATCTATTATGTTGTCGAGTCTAGCCGCTCAATCTTGATTTTTCACGACAGGATCCTATAATTCATACATCAAAGTCGGCTTTAATAAACTCACCGGGTGCCCTATCTGCATAACACATAAATTGAAAGATGGGATCGAAACCCAGTCGATCCAGGCTTTTGCACATTTCACTATCATACCCAGTTCTGGGTGCAGCGAATTCCCTCGTCAAGCATCCACCGTCCTTATACGGGGAAAGCCAATAACCAGCGGGGAATCGAAGCTCCATGACTGTCCTTGCGCCATAGGGGACCGTGAGGTTCATCTGGTGGGTTGCAATGATCTTCACTTCCTGTACAAGCCATTCGGGATACGGACCAGTGGCATCGTGGCTCAAACGAATTTTGTAAACATCCTCGAACGCATACAAAGATACCTGAAAATTGAAGGAACAATTGAAGAGTATTTAATCGATGTTTATACTTTTCAAAGTGTCGCTCTGTTTTCGAATAGTTCCCATTTCGAACGTGTTAGATACTAGGATTGTTGTTGTGGTCTACTTCAGTCGACGTCGAGCGTTTTACATAATGGAAGATTCCAGATTCAAGAGATTATGGTGGCCAAACACACATCACTTCACAGTTACCATATCACAGTAAATATTCATTTATGAAAAAGAAACATTGTTTTAACATGTAATGCCACATATTTTCCAGTTGAATTCTTATCATGGGTCAATACGCAGTTGTCGTTAAATCCCTATGTAATAAATAAGTGTCCAAATTTCGAATAAAATGTTAGAGGCTGGGAGTGATGACAATAGTTTCGGGGAGGGCATTCCAAAGGAAACAGACGCGTACAGCTAATACGGGAATGGGGAATTTGTAGTGTCGCTAAGTGGCTGCGTGTATGTTGTGACTCACAGTACTCGAATGAATGTTTAAATGGATGGTGTGGAATATGTGATATTTTTAGAAGAAGAAATTGGCTTTATTCGTATACATGAATTTTCAGCACTTACAATAACCCCAAAATTGACATACGTTAGTACGAAAACATGTCAATGAATTCGGCAAACAGATAGAGTTAGAAGTTAACGAAAAATTCTGATAAAACGTGCAAAGAAATTAATTTTGCGCACGGCTGATTTGAAGGATCCGAAAAAAGTGTGCGTATCACATCACTCTGAAGAATTCTTTCAGAAGGGGTGAGGGGGTTGTAACCGCTAAACTCTATCAAGCAATTGTACAAGTACAAGCTCCAAACTTACGATGCATGCTTCATGGTTTGAATTACGTAGGTTTTCGTGATTGTGTCCAATGTTCCAGGGTGGGGAGGTTCATAAAATATGTCTCAGCATACACTGAAGCACTCTTTTAGATCGCCTCGCAATGTACGCTGTTGTCTAGGCTGCCGCCTACACAGGCTCCGAGATCCCTTTTCGAATAGGTCCGCCACAAAATTGTCTGCCCATTAGCAATCCGTTTCGGGAGTAACAATTTCTCCTGTGGCAAGCGATTAATTAATACGTATATACGTCCGGTTATGGCATATTCCATCCAAGCCTGGTCACCATGGCTGAGGAAGGATATCGAACTACTCAACAGGATTTATCATCGTGTGAAAACGCTGGTCTTCCGGTACAGAAATTTACCTTTCAAAGAGCGAATGTTAAAAATGAACCTACACGATTTTACCCAACGGCGGATACGTAGTGACCTCATGTCGACATTCAAAATCCTGCATACTGAAAACCATCCCCTTCAACACTTGCTAAATCCCAATGGCCTTACTCGAACACGAACACATTCAAAGGCTTTAAGCGTTCCGCATTCTCGATTGGATATTCGTCGTAATTTGTTTCACTTGGAACATTTTGCCTGAAGAAATCACACGCTCGGAATCTGTTGCGGTTTTCGCTTCCAAACTCGATGAGTTTATGACGAACTATGCGGTATGTGACAGTCCTCATTGATTTTGGAAGATTTGATATTTTTACTCAATATATCTCTTCATCCTGTGGTTATTGTTAAGCTTACTGCTTTTTCTACCATAAAAATTTCTGAGTTCTGAGTTCTGAGCGGTATTTGCACGCTGTCGTTGTGACCTACGTCTATCAATGAAGAGCGGTATCTGCTGTTTCCCAGTTTAGAGATGACTCTTTGTCACAGTGCTTCTAATGTGAGCGGTCAAGAGCGAGTTCTTCTCTAATCGTAAAGTCAATGCCCAGAGGATTCAAATCTCTTTTCCAAACGTCTTTGTACCTTTGTTAAAAATGATAGAGAGTCAATCGAAGTTGTGTCCTATTGTTAACACAACAACAACGCAAGCGCATGAAATATGAGAGGACCACTATACAAAATTAGACTTTGAAGCTACTGTTTAATAGGATTCGTACAACGAACCACGATGTTCAAACAAGAAATCCTGGTCAAGCGCTCGAGATGTGGATGGATGACCAAGGTAACGTGTTGTAAGTGCGGAGGATGTGAGTGAATTGAAGCATATTTAATAATTTCTTGCTGAGTGCATGTGTTAATTGTTAAAATTTTCAACTAGAGATATAAACTTTCAATATATGTGCATGTTGTGTGATCCATCATTCATTTTCCGTACCGTTATCAAATCCCATGGATAAGTTTAAAACTGGCGCTCGGTTCATTTTTTCCATTTCCGTGGGTATAGGGCGTGACCGAATATCGCGTCACTGTATAGGTTCGTGTATAGAATAAAGATTTTGGGTTAATTCGCTGTACGTGTTTCATGTCGCATGCTAGGATGATTTGGGCGTGATGAATGAATAAAATAGAACAGCAAACGCGTATTAATTAAGAGAATAAATATTGATTACTTGTGATTGAAATACGCAGATGACGTAGTCGTTGGATGCGTAGTGCCCAAAAACGACTCTTCAAATCCGCTCTCTGCTGCATTAGATGAAATTACTGTATAGTCAGAAGAGAGATGCCTATCTTTAAATCCTGACAAATGTACTGAACTTGTGTTCACTAATCTGCGTGGCGAACGCCGTGAAGCAAAGCGCAATAATCATTTTTTATCCAGAATTAAGTCAACAGACGTGACTAGAGGGAAATGCGTCAAGTATCTAGGCGTCACCATATCTTACAACCCTGCTTGGACCCATCTTCTAAATGCTCTACTTACTAAAGTTTGTGAGCTTTCTTTTTATGCTTTTCGTCTTCGTTCTGTCGTAGTTGAGTCTAAGCTAATTTCTTACTTCATATTCTGTACTGTTTCCCCACATATCTTTCGAAAGACTTTGTGTTGCATCAAGATTATTTCACGCTCTATTCCGAATGAGGACATTCTTGAAAACATCTTGAAACATTTTTTTTCCTCTTGCGATCAGCTAATAAATATTATTCTCAATTATATTCTTATCCGCTGCATAAGGATCTCCTTAAAAGTCAATCTTCCTCAAAGACACAAACGAACATATCATACTGCCATCTGGAACGTCATCGAATCGGAGGTCATTTATCCCATTTGCTTCACGACACCATTCTCAACGAGAACTGCTTACATTGAAACAATTACGGTAGAATTTATCTTGTGGATATTATGTGTACAATTTCTGTGGATATTTTTTGCTTTTATGTGTAATTTGTGTAGCATTCATTGTGTGTGTGATCCTTTAAAAAAACGCCTAAGGCTGACATTTCGAGACTTTTTGAATAAGGCTTTGTTCTACTTCTGCTTCTAATGGATTAAGTTTACTGGGAAATTTGATTTGGATGATGACAATTCGGACCAATTATGAAAGCCACGGGAATGATAATACCAGATTAGCACTCGTTAATCGTTGACACGGAACCAAGTGTGACCACAGCTATCACGCCTCTTCTCCTTTAACGGTTTCGGATCTACATCAGTCGATGAGAGAGTCTCGAAACAATGGTAAGTTGATGAGAAAATTTACTTCAAGTTGAATGTTAACCCGAATTGGTTTATTCTCAATCGGATCATTGGGACACACATGGCTAGATGTTTATCACCGGTCCTTTGCGCAAGCTTCTGTGAAGTATACACAATGAAAGAACTAACGATCCATCATCAATTAGTATTGATTGTGGACGCTCAATGGGAATTTTGTTTACCAGACAGTCGGTGTGATATTTAATCGGTGAATAAATTAGTTCAGTAACGTAAATATGCTTGATCCTTGTCATATCTACGAGACCTGACACACCGTAGGCTGTTTAGCGGCAAGGTCAAATCGGTGGTGGTGGATTGACTGCTACTTAGTCATGTTCCCTCTCCTGACTATCATCATTGGTCTGACGAATCTTCTGTGTCAGAAGTGAAACGTTACCCAAAACCTGTTCTAACCGATTGCATTCAAATTCCTTTCCATTACGTTTGAAAATGTTTCGGACCGATCGAGTAGTCATATTCATGAACATAAATTTGAAAAACAATCGGTTAGAGAAGCATTTGGGTAACGTTTCAATTCTGACACAGAAGCTTCATCGGAACAAGGCTAGTCGTCAAAACGGGGAACGTCTTTAAGTAGCACTCCAACCAACACCGCTAATTGGTTGTATCTGTATACACGCATTAAGTGAATCAAATTTTGTGAGCTCAAAACGAATCCAGTCTGCGTAACGGTCATAATTTAAATAATTAATAACTCAGAATGTTTTCTGCGTTCAACATCAGCCGAGTAAGAGGAAGATGTTAGCTTACTTCAAATCGATCCGTACATCCAGGTTGAAAGGGACCTCTTTTGATCGACTCATACTGGGCGACACCGTTTATGGAGTTCCCGTGCTCTAAATGTCCCGGTAATTCCCTTGATCCTTCTTCTTCTATAGTGTCCACATATTCCGAACGGAGCAGTATGGTTTGAATGGTTTTATAACGATCACAGATGTCCAAGAGAATATTTGCAGAACAGGAAGAAAGATATTGTTCTCCGGTACCCGAGTGAACAGTTCCCGATGTTATCAAAAGTGTGCAAGGAACTGCAAACGAAAAAGAAACAGTGCGAAGTGAATATTCTATACTTAGTGGATTGTCATAGAAAAGCCATTAAGCCTGGTAAGATGGTCGATATGCCGGAGAGATACTTTATAATGTAACATAATATCTACCAGTTTATCTATCTATCTATCTATCTATCTATCTACCTGTCTATCTATCTATCTATCTGTCTGTCTGTATGTCTATCTATCTATCTATCTATCTATCTATCTATCTATCTATCTATCTATCTCACTATCTATCTCTCTATCTATCTATCTATCTATCTATCTATCAATTCGTCTGTCTCTAAGTATATCTACCAATTCATTTATTTAATTGAATATTCAGTTTTCTATTTATATTTATTTGCGAGCTTTTCACACCTTGTTTTCTCTTTCATTTGTTAATCAAAATCTATTTTCCACATTTGTCGTGTGCTTCCATGTTTCACTTAACCAACCGTTCACGTCAATGTGTGCGTATGATGAGCACTGATCAAAAATCACAAAACGATTTCCAACCCGAACTCACAACTCAGGATTGAATGGCGCTAATTGCGTTTAGGTTGCCCAAAAACTACAAGATAACAGGGTATTTTAATTAAAATCAGATCATTTTCCGAGAGTTAATACGGATATTCACTTGCACAAGGTGGAAGGTCGAATCCTTTACATCTTTGTGTGTACGAATAACACCCAAGGGACAAAAATGCTCATTCGCATGCATTTCACACACACGCACACACACACAAAGGGGTTTTCAAGGTCAGGATGAGGTCACCACATATATCTCGCTGTTTATGAGCTTGTAGTTTATATTTAGACATTGGCTTGTGAAATGATAAATTTCCGTAACTTGCAACCCACTTCCTTAAATCCCGCCATAATACCCAGGCTAAAATTGAACATTTCATAACAGGAAGCATATATATGTATTTGTGTTCTTTTCACTCGTGTCGTACTTCTACGGTGTTGTAAGGTGTTTTCTTTATAACCATGCACCAATGAATACATATTTTTCACATCAAGTTGAGGTACTTTGTCGGATACCATGAGTAATGTGTACCCCTTTTACCCAGGTTAAATAAATCGCACGTACTTGCGTGTTACTCATTATATTGTTATCGATTTTTCGCACAAATTTTAACCAATCAATGGAATGGTTACCACGTTGTCACATCCGGAGTGGTAGTAGGAATAAGCCCCAACTATCTATAATATGCTCCTATGTGTCTAAAACAGCATCTGAAAGCAAAGTCTAGGTCCCGGCTAGCACGATTGACTTTCATAAGCTCGGCGGAGCTGCTTCTACCGACAGAAGAGGTGAATGCGAATGACTGACGCCTAAAAAACCGGCTTTCTTCGGGGAGATGGAGCTCTGCAGCTACTGGTAGTTCACATGTGGGAAGTAAAACACTGATTCCAAACCACTGCTGCATTGCGGGTTACCCGATAGCGGGACAGGTTGCGGGAGAAAACCCCGAGATGAAAAATCCGGAGCGAACACCCGTAGGCGGATAAATGGTGCACAACACTATCTAACTGTCAACGCTTCGCGTCAGGTAAATAAGGTAATTAGATAAGTAATGAACAAAGTAATAAACCCAGGGTAAAAGAATTCTCCGGTTATAAACTAGTAACAATTCAAGAATTCAATCGAGCCTACATGAATTCAGCAGCGTTAATCCTGAACTGCGATTTCTCTTCACCCCCTTTGATCGAAACCTTAAATCTCGTCCACGAAATTGGGAACGACTCCTGTTGACGAAATCTACGGCGCCAGTTTGGTGCAAGTGTCTGTTGGTCAGATTGAACAGTGTCGGAGAATATTGATCCGTTCCACAGGCGACGAATTCAGCCGGACCTTTGAGTAGCTCATCCACGGTGTTTATCTGAGAAAACGAGTAAATTGGAAGCAAAGAGCAATATTAAGCAGAAATATTACCATAAATTTGACGCGACAATGTCAGTTTAGCAAAGGTGACCAGCATTGCAAATGCTAGCGTGAGAATCTGGCCCTTTCTAAAAAAGAAATCAATGCAGTAAACTTGAGCGCCGTTGGAGTAAAGCTACCAATAAAAACGAGCTCAGCAAGAAGTTGATCGTTAATTTACATATCATGGTTATCATAAGAGTTTAATCAAAGCAAATTTAACTAAGTAAAATACCCGCTGCTTTGCGAGCTACGGTCACTTTACCGTAGGTCAAAAGCTCCTCCGTGGTGATATGTAGAACCTTGAATAACGCATGTATCGTAGTAACGCATGAGAGATATAAAACGCTCCGTATCTTAAAATTTCACCTCAAATATCATATATCATCAGGTTACACGATGTGCTGTCTACAAAATCCGGTGCAAATGTTATCTGGGTGTTTGCATTTGGAAAACATCTGGAGACCTCAGTACTAGGATAAACGAACACGGGAAGCGAATGTGGAAGCAACTCCGCAATTCCAGTGAAAATCAATAACCGATCCTGGATTTAGTCTCCCAAGCTGAACGAAGTCTGGACACAGGTCACAGTGTAGATATTTGTTAATGGAAAGTACAACCTCATAGATTAAGACTTCACGCTGATGCTGTTTAAATAACAAAGGCTGATAGGAATGTTGTCAACAAGGTGGATGAGGCTGATATTGCGGTAAATATCAATAAATGATCCTGGATTCAGTCCGAGCTGAACTCCTTCATAGCGCGGATCTTGATTACGTATAAGTAAAACTTAATAAGGTAGGACATCATACTGAGTCCGTTGAACTATCAGGGGCTGATAGGAATGCGGTTCGGAAGGAAATAGGGCGAATATTTTCTCCGCCGGATGTTTGGTTCTGCAGCGCAGAAAGAATAACTTGTATGACCATTACTGTGCTTATAGCTGAAGCAGGTAGGCTAATCGCTCAGTTGGTGTTAGATGCAGCTGCTCTAAAACAAAAACGGCAATCAGCGAATTGCAGAGCATGTATGAAGGTAATCAACTAATCGTGATATCGCCCTTCTATCTTAGGAAAACTTATCATTGGTCCGATAAATTCAATTTTAACCTGATCGTACCTGTTCAAATTGACATTCTTGAGCGGAAGAAGCTTCTGTGTTAGAAGCGAAGAGAAATATGCTCATCTCGATTCATTGTAAAATTTCGTTTCAACGCTATTGAAGAGATCGTGATAAATTAGTTCAGACATTGGCTTAGAAATCCTTGAAGTTCAAGCCCTGGGTATTTATCAATCGCTTCCTTGTCATTATGTAATAAATTACCACTGATCTCCGGTGAATCTTCATCTTTAGTTTTACGTACCGTTCAATTTTCCACATGGATATAAAGCAAGTGAAGCAAAATGACTAAGACTCCCTGGACATAATTCTCATCATCTCAGTCAATCTGTTCTAAGGATATCTTCAAAGGTAGATAGCAAAGTTACTCTCTACAAACATTATGAAAAAGCACTGATCGCGATCGGCCTTTAGAGCTGAACGATTATGTTACATTCTCTCCCACTTAATTCTGATTGGTTGGGTTTGGCGATCATGACTAGGCGTAATCGTTGGATGGAAGTTTTCTGTGTTGTTTGCCCTTCACCTTCAGTAGCGGTAGATCTCGAGCATGTTAATTGACCTCCATGCATCCCTGTTCGAGAGTAACCATTTCTGCTGCAACGTTCACAGCAACACATGGCTGTTCGGTGTCGTTTATCCAAGGACTGCATGAAATTTCCTCCACTGGCAAGAGAGATATGGGAGAAAATGGACAATGAGGAAGCCCGTTGGAAAATGAAGCTGTTTTATCGGGTTTCACCATCTATATGATGAAATCTGGACAAGCGTATGTTATCATCAGCATTTGCATAACCGTATACAAACATCTGAAAAAAGTCGAAGTATGCATACCAATATTTATCTGCATCTTCGTTTCGTGATGTAGATAAGCAACCTTCTTTGATATTACATGGTGTATCAAGAGTCCCTCGAACACATACATGAAAGTGGAACGGCCATGAGACGATCTTAATCCATCTAACCCACGCAAAGTGTGCAACGGTTCAGACTCGACTCACTAAAAGCCAGCAACATGAGAATGTTTAGGAATTTACGACTGGAAGTGAGACGGTTTATCTCAAAATCGCAACCAATCGTTGGATGATGGATCCACACAATGGATCTAAGTCAACTGATCAAAT
>JACCGJ010003649.1:0-20904 GCA_013407085.1 Atriophallophorus winterbourni | reverse complement strand
GATGTGACCTTTGGGTTTGAATCAGATGGTTTCAGCTGCACCTTCTAATGAGCGAATCGCTTGGTCGTCTTAACCTTGTTAATGTCAGGAGTGTAGGTCAGACATGTTTGCTACATCGACATTTCCTAAGCTTTCGATAGAGTCAACCATGACATTTTAATAAAAAAGCACGAAGCTTATGGAATAACTGGAATGTTGCTGAATTGGATAAGTGACTCTCTTACTAATAGACATGTCCGATTTCGCCTTGGCAGCACCTTCTCTAGAAAAATAGACGTCATAGGTGGAGTTCCGCAAGGCTTGGTGCCTGAACTTCTTCTATTCTTGGTGTACATGAACGATATAGTAGAGGATATTGGATGTAATCTGATACTGTTTGCCAATGATATTAAAATATGGACACGTGTCGGGTCTGGTAATGACTGTATGGCATTACAACGGGATCTATGCACCTTATTTCATTGGTCCCAGTCAAATGAGTTACCACTGTGGTTAGGGAAATGTCTGTACCACACGTATCAGCTTAGCACGCAAGATCTTGGTATCTGGGTGCCGTTTAACCTTAAGCCGTATCTTGAGTCTTCTGAAATGTATTTTCAGGATTTTCACGCCCGAATCTTTACCCTGGTTAATTAATACATATGCACGTCCTGTTATGGAATATTCCATCCGAGCCTGGGCGCCTTGGCCGACTTGACAGGATTTATCATCGTGCGACAAAGTTGGTATGTCATTACAGAAATTTGCCTTTCAAAGAACGAATCTTAAAACTGAATCTACATGATTTTACCCAACGACGGATACGGAGTGACCTCCTGTTGGCATCCAAAATCTTGCATACTGAGAACCATCCCCTTAAACAGGAAAACATCCATTCTCGATTGGACATTCGTCGACATTTTTGCTCGGTAAAAATTTGTTTCACTTAGAACATTTTGCCTGAAGAAATCACGCGCTCGAAATCTGTTGCGGTTTTCGCTTCTAAACTGGATGAGTATATGACGAACCATGCGGCATGTGAACGTCCCTATTGATTTTGAGAAATTTAGTGAATTTACTCCATATGCCTGTCGTCCTATGGTTATTGTTAAGCTTACTGCTTTTTCTACCATCAAACTTTCTGAGTTCTGAGTTCTGACATACCGTTGACGGTCGGTTTGATAAAGGTTAAGTCTTTATGGGAGAACGCTCCGCAAGACACTCCGACAGATTTATGAGTTGGACGTTTTCGTGGAGTCATCTGTGTAGGTGTTGGTTGATGTGGTATTGTGTAGTGTTGGCGCGAAGTGACGAGTTCTAAGTTTATTTCGTCACCAGATTTAGCCGAGAGTTGTCAGTCTCCCTTTGAGAATTTTATTCAGAGATTCTTTCATAGATTATATGCAGGTAAAAAGCTATGCTTTACAAGACCCACAAAAATGTACATCGGGTCGGATGGTAAAAAATATTAAAATATTGTTAGATTATTGTCAAACATAAAAAACATACTTTTCCATGTGGATATCTAGTGATTTTTTGAAAACTTCAACAGTTCCAGATTGTACCACATGAGTAGGTAAACTGTTCCACAGTTGCACATTGCGAACGGAAAATGCATATTTGTGGCAGTTCAACCTGCTATGCTGTTGGTAAAGTTTTAATTGGTGACCTCGCAGATGTGTGTTATGGGAAAGATGAAACAAATGACCGCAAGGATGATTTGTTTGATTAAGCACTGTCCAAATGAATCAAGTGCTCCTCGTTTCCGTCTGTATTCAGCCGAATGCAAATTCAATAATTTAAGTCGCGTTTCGAAATCTAATCGAAAGTGACAAGATTCTGTTGATAATTTACATTTGTCAAGTAATTTAAACTTTACTGAATCAAAAAGCGCTTCTCACTTCAGAAAACAAGAGTTTTATGAAGTGGATGTTTTGCATACCCTCGTCATAACTCATTCAACAAAAGTGTTTTACTCATATTTTCATATTTTCGTCATCTGCTAATGGCCAATCTTATAAAAAAGTTAATCGGGAAGTTATCATAATTACACATTCATTGCACGAATCTGCATTTGCTTGCAGTTTCATCGGACACACCCAACAACCAGTTTCTTGCTGCTTGTACTCATAATTTAGGGTTAGCACGATCATGTTCCACATGCTTTCAATCAATGAGGGATTGGCAAACTAAGTTTGCACATATACGCCACTGTTTGATAAGGTTGGTGCGACCAACCTGTTCAATCACCGGTGCCCATGCACATGCGGATAGTGTTAAAGCCATGAAAATAATATAAAAAACCGTATTTGCTATTCGATTTACAATTTCATTGGATTCAGCAAACGACAGGAGATGGAAATAGCCTGTGGAACATCTCGCACGAGTCATCGGCAAGTGAGTTCATCGTTTGGTCTGCATTTTAGCAAAAAGTGTTTTACACATTCGGCTGATCACACCATATGCATCCGTCATAGCTACTCACCAATTGTACATTTTTTGCCGAATCCGTCAAGTGCTTCGAAGATAATTCTGTTTTACTGCCTGGTAGCCAAACTTTAAAAATGTTGTTGACCTTATTCCCACCCTAAACAAGTCACACATGTCCCGTCGTTAAATTCATATGCTCATTCGGATTGCAAAACCTGTCTCCACTCTAAAATATTTTAGGTGAAATTTTAAGCGGTAAAATGATCAGATCGTGCCAACTTTGAAAAAACCCATTCTATTTTGGTTTGAGCATACCTGTAATGTGAGCTCCTGCATTGCAACGCGGTTTAATTTTATGTCTCAATCTTTGGCACTTCATAATCACTGATCATACAGGCAGACTAAACACCCTGTAAATTAATAAGAAACTGCTTTTTCTTTTTCCAGCATCGGCTATAACGCGGTGCTTCCTAAGTTCAAACCAGATAATCTCTTGGCTTCGCGATCAACGAAGATTTCAAATAGACAAAAAGAATATACGTTTTAGCAGTGGTGGGTGCTTCTCTGCAGCTTTCCACCGAAAGAAATTCTGGATGCTCGATTGGCTTGTTAGCCACATACTGTCCTGTGCAAGCTGAACTGAATTGAACTGGTATTATAAAACACTTTTGCAAAAATTTTAGACTATAAAATATCTGATTGCTTGATCATTAACACTCTTAATGGGAAGATTCAAGATTCAAGAATTTAGGGTAAAAAAACTTGTAGCTGTACAACACCATAGGATATTTGTATAAGGGCAAAAAATAAATATGCAGGAGTTGTGAAGATCGATACTTCCGTAGTTAGAATAATGTCATGTATTGTCTCGGTGTCTCGACATAAATATATCCAATTTGTTGTAGTTATCAGGCAGATTTCACTAATATATTTTCCGCTGTACGTCAACTGTATTCAGGTAAACGCAAATATAAATGTTCTGTCAGCTGTTCGTGGTGCAAGATAGGGTACACCACATGTGAATACCTCTGTGATCTTTGCGCCTTTACTATCTTCAGTTATAGGATCGGACTGCAAGTGAATAACAGATTCCTAAGAGTTGAAAATAGTCTTTGCTAAGTGTTGTGTGGAGTGAAATTCCATATTTGTATGGAGATCCATCAGATCAGTTTCGTGCTGTTTGCAGTCATCAAGTGGGGACAGTGGCTTGAAGCAGTGGAAAAATGGTAAACAAGTTGCAAATAGCAAGAAACCGATCATGGGTTGTGTGTGTGATTGAAATGCATGGAAATATGGATTTTTGGGTAGAGCAACGTCAATTATGACAACAACAATTGACCTTCGCGTTCCCACAAACGATGACCTTTCATTTCTCATATATTACCCCCCAGCAACCAATTCCTCAATAGCCCTAATATTCAACTTACGTCAATCAATTAGCCTCGCCTATGTGCTTGTTCTAATAAATGTGTCTGCACCAGAGACACATTTTGTACCGGGAGCATATCACAAATTTCTCTATGGCCTTGTTCTGTATTCCTGACGGTTGACCTAAAAACAACACAACGCTTGGCCAGGCTGACAAACTGTCGCCCTTCATCCATCGTCCATCAACAATACTGGTATCATAGCAACGGAATTGAGGTAATCCACATAATAACATTAAAAGTTGTGTGGTCCAATCGAATGTGCTTCAAGGATACATTTGGATTTCGTGTTGCAACAATGTCGCTGCTTTTTGTGCACTTCACCTCGCGATCTGCAGCGCCTGCATGAAAGCAATCAAAAATGTTGTCATTTACAATTTTCCCTGCAGCACACCACGCGAAAATTGGATGGATCAGCTGAATTCACAGTGAAAAGTTGCGTAGTGCATTAGCGAAGTATGAGAAAATGGACAACGTCAACCGCAATCGAACGTTATGCAATTCGTCAATGTCGGTTAAACGAGCCCTGCATGGCGAGGGCTTGAGTCATACCCATTGGCACGAAATCGACTGACAAATCATATCGAAGTGACACCCCAGACAAACGTTTGAGGATCAGTGTTGTGACTGCTTTGCGTGTGTCTGGTGTGGAATAAACGCCTTTGACCAATCGGCTTCTCTTGTGTTGCGAGATTCGTGACCTTGGACAAGTTGACCTCAGGGTTGAATCAAGACACAATCGATGTGCGTGTGTGCAACCCGGGGGAGGGGGGTAACTTGCTTGATGTTGGACTGATGAAACGGACATTTGCCAGATGTTCGCCAGTTGCCACTTGTTATCCTGTTGACGAGCATGACATTACGGTCACTGTCCATTTGATTCTATGTACTTTGGTAATGCTTAAAATAAACTGCAAATTTTCGCTGTCTTCTTACGCTCATGTGCAATTTAGAACAAGTTTCCTGACAATAATCACTGGTATGCCTTCGCACATATGCTGTATTGGCTTGTCACCATCGAATGGGACATAACTTCCTGTACACGCTAGCGAGCAATCTCAAATCAATGAGAACCCAGAATCCAGACTTTGTTAAATTCGTTTCTGCGTAAGTTACAATACTACTTCTGGCATTTGGGTGGACGGAGCAGCCATGAGTCTGATGGACCAGATTTGATAAATGGACAGCGGGCATGGTACACACTGTGGCTGGTAAAATTGTCAAAAATAGATCCTGGGCTACTGATGAGCACGGTTAACATGTGTCAACTTCATTCGTTTCATCGGTGTGGCTATCGAGAAATGTAATTGACAGTGCCAATGCTGCCATTAATTCAGAGACATTATGAGATCCCTTCCACATAAATTTCTATAAACTCTAAAGGTTACGCTTATCACCTGGAGCAAATTGTATCCCCCGAATTTCATAGATCCACAGATAATATCAAGACGGTAATAGCTTGCATAGAATACGGTGCGTTAGAATATTTGCACACAAATATTATCTAAACTATATAACAGTGGCATACAAGTTTAACTTTGTTTACCGTTTTTACACTGTTTCAAGGCTTATTGAACCTGATCTTACTGTCTCCACCTGATGGCGTCAAACAACCAGAAACCGGTAGTGGCGTGTAAGGGATAGAGATGTAAGCACCACAATACATTGGTCTTTTATATGCGCCTCAAACGCTCGGCCAGGAATCACTTTGTGATTCTGTATTTGAGCATCGTTGTTCCTTGTAACAACCTTATATAACAGTGGCATACAAGTTTAAATTTGTTTACCGTTTTTACACTGTTTCAAGGCTTATTGAACCTGATCTTACTGTCTCCACCTGATGGCGTCAAACAACCAGAAACCAGTAGTGGTGTGTAAGTGCGGGGGATGTGAGCACCACAGTACTTTGGTCCTTTTTATGCTCCTCGAGCGCTTGGCCTGGAATCACATTGTGATTCTGTATTTGGGCATCGTTGTTCCTTGTAACAACCTTATATAACAGTGGCATACAAGTTTAACTTTGTTTACCGCTTTTTTACTGTTTCAAGGCTCACTGAACATGATTTACTGTCTCCACCTTATGACGACAAACAGCTAAACACCGGGTGTAGTGTGTAAGGGATGCGGATGTAAGCACCACAATACATTATCTAAACTAATTGAGTGTTCGCGCATTTCTTCGAACTGCTAGGAACGAATTATGAAAGTATGATTTATTAAAATTTAAAAACGTATTTCCTATGGTGGTGAACAGCTATTTGCTTTTTATTATAAATCTTGAATCTTGCTGGTATTTTGTCATTATTGAAATACGAAATTTTGTTTTAGGGTACCAATATATTGTTCAAACCGACAAGGAACATTTCACATCAAAATTCTAACGTGAAAATTAATTTACAAATTGCTAACGATACTTTTGTGGTTGAATTCTTTTAAAAAAGGCTAAAAACCATTGAGAGAAATAAGTTTTCAAATGTACAGGAATCGAATTTTCGTTCATTGCATATAAGTGCTGAAAGCAATACTTCTCTTTGAGTAATACTGAAAACCATTCCGTTGGGTAAGCTACATGATCGATTTGATGATAGGCTTCAGACGAATACTCTGGTTTTGGAGACAATCCTCATCAATAAATTGTCTACACTAATTAGATAAAACTTTAGTCGTTATCTATTTCATATCGATAATCCAGTGGCGAAATCATCAAAATATTAATTAATAAATTAATAATAAAATAAATCAAAGTTTGTACGGTGATGGTCAACAACTAATTGATCAATAGCGAAATTATAATTTCTTAAAAGAATGCGAGCATTTTTCAGAAATATTCATTCTTTGACCATCTAATCGAAAGTGACAAGATTCTGTTGATAATTTACATTTGTCACGTAATTATAACTTAACTGAATCAAAAAGCGCTTCTCACTTCAGAAAACAAGAGTTTTATGAAATAGATGTTTTGCATACCCTCTTCATAGCTCATTCAACAAAAGTGTTTTATTCATATTTTCATATCTTCGTCATCTGCTAATGGCCAATCTTATAAAAAAGTTAATCGGGAAGTTATCATAATTACACATTCATTGCACGATTCTGCGTTTGCTTGCAGTTTCATCGGACACACCCAACAACCAGTTTCTTGCTGCTTGTACTCATAATTTAGGGTTAGCACGATCATTTTCCACATGTTTTCAACCAATGGGGGATTGGTAAACTAAGTTTGCCAGGTATACGAGTAACGTATAAAAGGGGTAGAACGCTCCGTTCCTTATTAACGCATCTCAAGGATAAAACACATTCAGGCTGCGCGACGAATTGCGTATATAAAATCAACTGTAAGGGTTGCTCGGGAGTATATATCGGACAAACATCCAGAGAACTCAGTACTAGGATAAGTGAACACGAAAATCGAATCGGTAAGCAGCCACGCAATTCCAGTGAATATCAAACACTGATAAGAGATTCAGCACTAGCTGAACATGTGCTGGACACCGGTCACAGCGTAGTCCTTGATAACGTAGAAGTGATAAGGCGGGGAATAAAACCATATATGGAACGACTTCACGCTGAGGCGGTTGAGATAACAAAGGCTGGTAAGAATGCTGTCACTAAGGTGGATGGGGCTGATATCTCCACAATCTGGCGTCCGGTCCTGCAGCGGATAAACATTAACGTGCGTAACCCCTAGTGTGCGCACCGATTACGCAATCGCGCTAATCTGTCAGCAGATGTCATTCACACCTGCCAAGACTAGAACAATTAAGGGATTATACGGCACGTAGGGGTGGTGGTGCGTCAGTTGATATTGAACGCGCCTGTCCTTCTTAACGAGCGCAGAACCCATAATGGACTGTGCAGTTCTTAACCAGCGTATTATTGGTCAGGTGAATGCAATTTAAGCTTGATCCCTGTTCGTACTGACACCCTTGGTCTGACGAAGCTTCTGTGTCAGAAGCGAAACGTTACCCATAAACTACTCTCACAGATTCATTACAAAGTTTATTTTTTCATGATTATGATTCTCCGATCTGTCACAAACATTTTCCATTACATTGCTAAGTTTGCCACTGTTTGATAAGGTTGGTGCGACCAACCTGTTCAATCACCGGTGCCCATGCACATGCGGATAGCGTTAAAGCCATGAAAATAATATAAAAAACCGTATTTGCTATTCGACTTACAATTTCATTGGATTCAGCAAACGACAGGAGATGGAAATAGCCTGTGGAACATCTCGCACGAGTCATCGGCAAGTGAGTTCATCGTTTGGTCTGCATTTTAGCAAAAAGTGTTTTACACATTCGGCTGATCACACCACATGCATCCGTCATAGCTACTCACCAATTGTACATTTTTTGCCGAATCCGTCAAGTGCTTCGAAGATAATTCTGTTTTACTGCCTGGTAGCCAAACTTTAAAAATGTTGTTGACCTTATTCCCACCCTAAACAAGTCACACATGTCCCGTCGTTAAATTCATATGCTCATTCGGATTGCAAAAGCGGTCTCCACTCTAAAATATTATAGGTGAAATTTTAAGCGGTAAAATGATCAGATCGTGCCAACTTTGAAAAAACCCATTCTATTTTGGTTTGAGCATACCTGTAATGTGAGCTCCTGCATTGAAATGCGGTTTAATTTTATGTCTCAATCTTTGGCATTTTATAATCACTGATCATACAGGCAGACTAAACACCCTGTAAATTAATAAGAAACTGCTTTTTCTTTTTCCAGCATCGGCTATAACGCGGTGCTTCCTAAGTTCAAACCGGATAATCTCTTGGCTTCGCGATCGGCGAAGATTTCAAATAGACAAAAAGAATATACGTTTTGGCAGTGGTGGGTGCTTCTCTGCAGCTTTCCACCGAAACAAATTCTGGACGCTCGATTGGCTTGCTAGTCACATACTGTCCTGTGCGAACTGAACTGAATTGAACTGGTATTATAAAACACTTTTGCAAAAATTTTAGACTATAAAATATCTGATTGCTTGATCATTAACACTCTTAATGGGAAGATTCAAGATTCAAGAATTTAGGGTAAAAAAACTTGTAGCTGTGCAACACCATAGGATATTTGTATAAGGGCAAAAAATAAATATGCAGGAGTTGTGAAGATCGACACTTCCGTAGTTAGAATAATGTCATGTATTGTCTCGGTGTCTCGACATAAATATATCCAATTTGTTGTAGTTATCAGGCAAATTTCACTAATAATTTTTCCGCTGTACGACAACTGTATCCAGGTAAACGCAAATATAAATGTTCTGTCAGCTGTTCGTGGTGCAAGATAGGGTACACCACATGTGAATACCTCTGTGATCTTTGCGCCTTTACTATCTTCAGTTATAGGATCGGACTGCAAGTGAATAACAGATTCCTAAGAGTTGAAAATAGTCTTTGCTAAGTGTTGTGTGGAGTGAAATTCCATATTTGTATGGAGATCCATCAGATCAGTTTCGTGCTGTTTGCAGTCATCAAGTGGGGACAGTGGCTTGAAGCAGTGGAAAAATGGTAAACAAGTTGCAAATAGCAAGAAACCGATCATGGGTTGTGTGTGTGATTGAAATGCATGGAAATATGGATTTTTGGGTAGAGCAACGTCAATTATGACAACAACAATTGACCTTCGCGTTCCCACAAACGATGACCTTTCATTTCTCATATATTACCCCCCAGCAACCAATTCCTCAATAGCCCTAATATTCAACTTACGTCAATCAATTAGCCTCGCCTATGTGCTTGTTCTAATAAATGTGTCTGCACCAGAGACACATTTTGTACCGGGAGCATATCACAAATTTCTCTATGGCCTTGTTCTGTATTCCTGACGGTTGACCTAAAAACAACACAACGCTTGGCCAGGCTGACAAACTGTCGCCCTTCATCCATCGTCCATCAACAATACTGGTATCATAGCAACGGAATTGAGGTAATCCACATAATAACATTAAAAGTTGTGTGGTCCAATCGAATGTGCTTCAAGGATACATTTGGATTTCGTGTTGCAACAATGTCGCTGCTTTTTGTGCACTTCACCTCGCGATCTGCAGCGCCTGCATAAAAGCAATTGAAAATGTTGTCATAATGCAAAGGAATTTGTGTGCAATCGGTTAGAGTAGTTTTTGGGTAACGTTTCACTTCTGACACAGAAGGCGGCCATACGCGTAACTTATAAGAAAGGGAAAACTATCCGTTCGGTTCTGATGCACCTCAAGGATAAGACGCCTTTATCTAGCGATACGAACAGCATCTACAGAATCAACTGTAAGGACTGTTCGGGTGTTTACATAGGGCAGACTTCCAGGGAAATTCACACTAGAATCGAAGAACACCGAAAGCGTGTCCGGAGACAGCCCGGGGATGCGAGGGAATATCAATCCCTTATTCGTGATTCCGCCTTGGCGGAGCACGTTTTAGATACGGGCCACAGCGTCGATCTAGACAATGTGGCAATATTGAGACGCGGCATTAAACCGTATAGCGAACGCCTACATGCGGAGGCGGTCGAAATTGCCAAGGCAGGTCGACTGGCGGTCAATAAGGTGGATGGGGCAGAAATCCCCACAATCTGGCGCTCAGCACTGATGCGAAAGTAAATAATAATTTTTATTCACCTTATACCTACTAGTTAATTAGATTTTTGTTTTTCTTCAAACAGCTTAACCTTAGCCCAGTTAAACAAAATATTCATTTGCATGCTTTTCCGTCACAAAACACCCCACGACCGGTTTCGTGCTGTTTGCACTCATCAGCTAGGGACAGTAAGATCAGGATCCGCATATGGCCCCCGTTAGTAATGTACTTTTACGTATGTGGGCAGCTGTGTCAACTGACCTTGACCGTGTTCACTTGTATCGGATTGATTTGGATGCACACGGTGAGGAAAATGGACCACTGATCCTGGTCATTCCCACGAGACGTGACACACGGTAAGCGTACTATAGGCTGTTTAGCGGTAAGGTCAAAATAAGTGGTGGTGGGTTGACCGCTACTTAATCATGTTCCCTGTCCTTACTATCACCCTTGGTCTGACGAAGCTTCTGTGTCAGAAGTGAAACGTTACCCAAAAACTACTCTAACTGATTGCACACAAATTCCATTTTGCATTATGACTACACCGATCGGGTCCCAAACATATTCCAATCGATTGCTTGAAAATGTTGTCATTTAACATTCCCGAAGCACAGCCACGCCAATTGGATGCATCAGCTGAATTCATAGTGCAAAGTGTCGTAGTGCATTAGCGAAGTATGAGAAAATGGACAACGTCAACCGCAATCGAACGATATGCAATTCGTCAATGTCAGTCAAACGAGCCCTGCATGGCGCGGGCTCGAATTCTACCGGTTGGCACGAAATCGACTGACAAATCATATCGAAGTGACACCCCGGACAAACGTTTGAGGATAAGTGTTGTGACTGTTTGCTTTGCGTGTGTCTGCTGTGAGATAAACGCCTTTGACCAATCGGCTTCTCTTGTGTTGCGGGATTCGTGACCTTCGACCTGTTGACCTTAGGGATGAATCGGAACACAATCGATGTGCGTGTGTGTAACCCGGTGGAGGGGGGTAACTTGCTTGATGTTGCGCTGATGAAACGGACATTTGCCAGATGTTCGCCAGTTGCCAATTGTTAGCCTGAAATGAACTGACGCAATCCTTTTCGACTTCTCTCCCCACCCGGTACAATAGTGATTAAAATATTTCTACCAAACTTACACCTGCAGAAACAATTAGGTTGCAATCTTTGGTTGTCCTGACAAATAACAATCTCCATTGCAAACCCGTCTTCACGATTATCCGACACAGGCCCAGCAATATCAAGCAACAACGCGTGATGTTAATTTCTTGTATGACTATCTTGACTAATATCATTTCTTCTATGCACATATCACAGAGATTCATAAAAGTGAAAAGTATCTTTCAGTTCAAAGTTACTCATTTGCATGCCTTTCCATTGCTCACAGTTTCGTGCTTTTTACACTCATGCGCTTGAAACAGTGGAGTAATGGTAAACAAGTTGAGCTTGTAAGTCATTGTTGGATAATCATGGTGTGACCAACCTGTTCAATCAATCTTTCACATCGTTTTACTTTTCTCGAACTCAAAAGACCCTCGGGTAAAAGCGCAAGGATTCAAAGATTAAGGATTTTGAGCAACCGCTCTACAACATCACAAGAGCACGGTATGTAGTAAAGCGTGAAAAACAATGGTATACGACGTGCATATAAAATGTACATGGATGAGTTTAAGGGAGGTTGCTGTGAGCACCACAATACGTTAGTACATGAATGATGTTGTTTTGCGCATTTAGGTCCAATTTCACTTTACAGTTCGAAATGCACGGAGAGTCTACCGCAAGTTGAGATAGAGACTCTCGGTGCTTGGCGAACTTCACAGCTGATGTAACCGGAGGTAAGCAAATATGGTATTGGTCTGATAAGGAGAACGCGAAGCAGCTTGCGCATTGAGCGAGTAGATGAATGATCATCTTTGCGTGATTTAAAAGGACATTCAACTTTTTCGGATTGAATGATGGATTCCGTATCTCGCTGGTTCATTGCTTCGTCTTAGCATCAGCTTGATTTTCTTATTTCCGCAACCGTTGTCTTAAACCGCCACTTGCTATTGACCACAACAGATGGTTGTCAATGGACACCGTCTGTCTGATCTCAAATTATGACTACACAATGGATAAGAATCCTTTGTGCACTAGAGATAATATGTGAATGAAAATTAATGGAATGCAACACCCAAGAACATAAGGGTCTTAATGTCACCTCCTTTATATTAAGGTGAAAAATTTATGGTTAAGAACGACTCATATAATGTTAAAATTTCAGAACAGCACAGCTACGGGTGAAAGTAATTGAGTGTTGGTCCAATTTAGGGACAATCAGGGTCACGTTCGCCAGTATATGAACAAAAGTTCGGAATATATTTCGACATAAACATCATGCTTGATTTCAAGTTTTGCTCAACTTGTTGAAAATATCTCTCTGATCACTCGACGTCATGGCTGAGAATGAAAGATATGTGTTTCAGCTTGCATTTAGCGCGTAAAGCCGATTTCAATTGCACAGGCGATATATTTCAACTGTCATTGCCTCGTTTTGCCTCACTTAAATGCCCGTTACTTGTCAGTACGGATGCACCGTGTAGAGCGAGAGCTGCATGCTGACCAGTGGACCACACTGACAACGGTAGAGCGATGCAAAGGCTATAGGATGCTGTATATCGTTGTGAGTGTTGTGGGATCAGATTGCAGTGTCACGTGAATGGTCATTGGATACAAAATCATGCAGCAAATCTACGGTCAACAACCATCAATATTGCTAAGAAGCAGTTCAGTGCAGTCATACCCATTTTAGCTATCGATTCTAAGGATCTATTACTCTTGCATTATCACAAAGGTGTATAAACTATACCGTAATGAATTACGCTCGAATTCAGCTCCCAGGATATACCACTCGTGGAACGATATTTGTTAATACGTGTATATTCCGACTTTTACTAATTATCCCACATCAGGCTGCTATGCGCTAGCTTTCTTCAAGTCGTCACAGATTGATAGAATCGGAAAGAGCCCATTTTTCTTCATCGACTGTTTATGCAATCAACTCCAGAAGCATTCGTGAGCACGCTATTCGAATCACTGAGCGCACACCACGCCTGAACCGCTGTTAAGATTAAGCCTGACCGGATGACCCAAAAAGGAAACAAAGCGTAAAGTTTGCAGAAATGCGATACATCGTAAAGCTGTGATCATCACGCGCTATTCGCCCGTTCAACGTGTAGGTTTATAGCGACAAATCTCTGAGTTCGAATGTGGTCGCAATTATTATTTAGGATATTTAATTTGGTGTTTGTTACGTCTGACAGATTTGTAGATCCACACAGCCAAGAAAATCTTCCGAGACAAAAACTCCTGAAACTGAAATTAGAACACAAATAAATATATCAGAATCGACTTTACGAAGTTGGCATCAATTGATGTCCAAAATTGTGGCGACAATAGCGACTACGTCGCATTCAATCATGCAATTATTTGCCGAGATAAACACATAGAGCCCGAAACAGTTATGAGTTTGTCAGAAGCAATGACGGTTTAGCGTCACGGAGAAACGTCAGGCCTCAGCCAAATCTTGACGAAAGTGTCCGACTCAAATTCCACACTGAAACCCGCAGTTGTAAACCCTAGTGTTATATGTGCCAACTTGGTGACCAAAACATGGTTTGAGAGAATGATGCAAATTTAGCAATCAGGTGAAATTGGCGTCAGTTACATGTTCATCAGTGGTTCGCCAAAACGATAATTCGATATCGACTTTCAAGGACGAACACCGCTTTCAAACAAGAACGCTGCACGATTACACACAATGGAAATTCCTAGCCGAAAGAATCGGTGCCGAAAAAGCGTTGATTGTGATTACCGCCAGGATACTAAGGTCTGCCAACTGAGGTCTAATTGCTTTATTTCGCACATTTTTTTGACAAGCGAACTTGAAAGCGAATGAAAATATACTAGAAGAAACCTACTTCGAAATCTCAAGTTTAACATAACCAGAATCACAGCCGAAAGAAAACCTAGAGATGGCACTGGTCAGCTAACGCCTAGTGATGCAGTTCAACTTTGCTGTATACAAAGGAGAGAATGCTATGGGAGCAGCAGTGAGGGTATTTTTGTTGGATTCTAACATGCTGTGTAATTGACGCGATCGAGATATTCATTGTGCTAGAACACATTCAGACAAATTTGAGTAAATAAATATATATGCAGAATGGGTTTTCTTTGATCTATGTTTCTCTACAGTTACCGCTATAATGTCGTTTTGACCTGAAAAATAATGCGAACGTGCAGACTGCTAAACAAGCGTTCAGATGATTTTGAAATTTTCGATATCGTAAAATAATACATCTTTTCACTACTTACACATAAAAAGTAGCTAAACATGATGTGATGAAACGTGCGTGTTCCAATCGGGAGATTTTCAGTTCGCACGTATCTCGGGGATTCTCGTTTGGGAAAATTTTCCTAACCCTGTATATCAAACATACTCAGGTGTAGTATAAGTATGGAAGAATACATACAATCGCCTAGCACCTTGCCCAGATTGCTCATACACCTGGAGATAATTATCGGTCCGATCTGGACCCATAGGGCTGGCAAGAATGAAAGAATGCTGCTCCATTTTTTCCAAATAACTCTAAACTTTCATGGTTAAATTCTGTTGGCTTTACCCTATCCACCATTCTTGTTGGCGTGGTCTTATCATGGGAAAAATTACACAGTAGAATTGCTAACCTAGCCCCCATTCATGCACCAATCCCAAAATGAGTTAAAGCTATGAAAAAGCTACTGGCACAATTCCCACTCCCAGTGGCCTACCAATGAGATGATAGAATTTTACGGAGCATGTCACCGAATGTATACATTTATCGGATAGTTTAACTGAATAATCTCAGTTTGAACATAATGAGAATACAATCACAAACACTAAGAGAATTTAATTGAACATCCCAGATTCACATAAACAAAGTGGCTTCAGTTTATTAGAGATTCAAGATTCATGAATTTATGGCGAGTTAGAGAACATATAGCTTTATTATTTTGATAGCATAGTAACTGCATACTCCTAGTCGATCTTTCCACTCATAGTCTGAAGAAACCTGAAAGGAGTGACTGGTTCGAAGCCAAAGCTTGGACGAGAAACGGTCAAAATTCTAAAAGTTTAAACGAATGCCAACAAATGGAAAATTTAAGGATTCTCCGAGCAGCTAGAAGTAAGGTCCATCATATTTCTAAGCGATGTGCAAATGAGTATTGGACTGAAATCAGCCTCGATTTCCAAAATGATGCAAATACTGTTCATTTTCACTACAAGTATAATGGAATCATGTGAGCAGTTGGTCCAACCTCACTTGAAACGACTCCTAATAAGTAGGAGTCTGGTAATTCGACTGATGAAAACGCACAACAGATGAAAATTTGGGTCGAGTACTTCTCCGCTTTCTACTCTAGGGACAGCATGGTTTTACCAAACGCACTTGAAAATGTTGAGCGTTTGCCAACCATTGAACATCTAGCTACTCCCCCTACTCTCGATGAGCTCAATAGGGCAATCGACCGCTTAGCGAACCGGAAGGCCTCAATGAAGACGGAATACAAATTGAACTCATCAAATATTCTATAATAGTTTTAATACAGCCACTTCGTCGACCGCCACTCCGGTAATCACAGGATGAGAGTGTCCACAAGAGATGCGAGACAAGAAGATCCGCATGCTAATTAAGAATAATGGCAATAGAGTCGATTGCAGCAAATGTAGAGTCATCTCCCACCTGAATGTTGTCGGAATATTGTTTGCTAAAGTTTTACAGATGTGGTTATAATAAATTGCTGATACAGTTTACTCATAAACTCAATGTGTATTTCGCCGTGGAAAATGAAATGTTGGCATTATCAACTCCCCGATACAAACTCAAGAAAAGTTCGGAGAACAGTAAATGCCTTCACATGTTTTTTATTTATTTAACGAAGGCATTTGATAACACCAGCAGGTAGGGTCTTTTCAAAATGCCGGATGTTATAGGTTGTTCTCCAATATTGTTCAAACTCGTTATTTCTTCCAGTGCTGGTATGAACGGCTCAGTCTATTTTAACGGTTGCATTTGAGAATCGTTTTAACTTCGCCCAATGCGTCAAAAAGAATATGTTCTTGATCCAACGTTGTTCAGCAGTTGCTTTGCTCTGCTACTGACGGGCACTTTTAGAACGAAAACAAATATAATTTATCTAGGCGCGAGAAATGATGATAAGCTTTTCAACCTGAGCACAAATCGAGGTAATGGATGTGCAAATCCGTGACCTTCTGTTTGCTGGCGATGCCGCCGGATTACACCCAAGAACACCTCCAATCAGTAATATAATGTTTATCGTCGGCATGCCAAAACTCTGGTCTGACAATCATCATGAGCAAGACCAAAGTCTTGGGTTAAGGGAATGCAATGCCTGCCATCATCACATATCTTAGTTCAATTATTGCCAATAACGTCTCGCTAGACACAAAGATTGATAAAAGGATTGGCAGAGCAACTGCCATTTTGTCCCGATTGAACTCTCATGTCTCGGGAAACTGTAAGTTGACTGTGAATACAAGATGATGGTACACAGCGCTACCGTACTAAATGATTTACTTTACTGCTGCGAAACCTAGGTCAAAGCAAAGAATGATGAACTGCTTTCCAAAGCCGGTCTAAAGAGCATCTTCACCATACAACGACATCGCCGCCTACGTTGGATGGGTCTTATATAAAGAATTCGTTGCATTTCAAAAGATCTAATCAGGAAGTCGACCATTGGGTAGACCACACTTGCAGTACAAAGATGTTTGCAAAAGAGATAAGAAAGCTAAACAAGTTGCACTTGTATGCCACCGTTAGTTAAGGTGGGTGAGAACATCCTGTTGAATCACATGTACCCAAACAAAGGTAGATGGGGTTAAACCCATTAACCATTAAAAAATCTGTGTTTACATGCATTTCATTCACAGGCAACCCATGACCGGTTTCTTGCTATTTGCACTCATCAGGTAGGGAGAGTATGTCCAAGATCCGTATATCTTGAAACAGTGGGGGAATGGTAAACAATTTGTGCTTGCATGCCATTGTTTCAAGGCATGAGTGCAAACAGCACGAAACCGTTCTTGGGGTGCGAGTAATAAGCATATAAATTCGAAATTTCGTCCGTTACACACGCCACTAGCTTGAATTATTTTGACTAGTTTATATTTAATTATTCGTTTCCTGACTATTTATATACTGTTTAATATAATTACCGTAAATACCCGCGTATAGGAGGATACCATGTATAGGACGCAGTGGATATATTTGACCCTAAAAAGGATGGAAAAACTGTGTACCTATGTATAGGACGCATCCTAATTTTAGTCCTTAATTTCCATTAATTTTTATAGAAACGGCGAACTTAAGTTATTCACAGTGAACTCCATACAATCGCTATGATCGTTGTGTGTGCTGATTGCTGACTCAGTCATCCTGTCAGTCAGCAGATGTCTGTCTAGCCTATGTAGACTATCGTGGAAAGTGCACTTCTCATTCTTGGGCGTCATGCCGAATGATTGGATGACATTTTTTAAGGAAAAGTTTCTGCTTCAACGAGAGTAAAATACTACTCCATGATTGGTTGATATTACACTTTCATGATATTACACATCATCAGTATAAATATTCTACCTATTACCGGTGTTTTTAAAGATACATTTCATTATTACCCTTCAACATGACGAAGACAAAACGACAGAGCTATACTGCAAACTATAAAATGGAAGTGATCAAGTACGCGAAAGAACACGGGAACCGGGCAGCTGAGCGGCAATTTGGTTCGACTGAATGCGTGATCAGAAAATGGAGAAAAGCCGAAAGTACCATTGAAGAAATGCGAAAGGTGAAGAGGGCGAACAGAGGCTCGAAGGCTCATCACCCTAACCTGGAAAAGGCACTCATTAAATGGATTCAAGATACTCGTCGAGACTGTCTGGGGGTCAGCACCACTACCGTTCGTTTACAGGCACTATGATTGGTGAAAGAGCAAAGCATTGCAGATTTTAAGGCGACTATGACATGAGCCAGATTGGAAACGCCGATCAGACTCCGCTGACTTTCGACCTGCCATCCCAGACCACAATAAGCATTAAAGGTGCAAGGTCTGTCACTATGCGATCGATTGGAAATGAAAAGAACCGGTTCACCGTGATGCTTGGGTGTATGGCTGATGGCACGAAGTTACCACGGTACGTCGTCTTCAAGAGGAAAACCATGCCTAAAGACAAGTTCCCGAGTGGTGTGATAGTCAGGGTGCAAGAACAAGGATGGTTCAATGATAGCTTAATGGACGATTGGCTGAAAACAGTATGGATGAAACGCAAAGGTGGTCTGGAGAAACAGCGATCGATGCTTGTGTTAGACGCCTTCCGATGCCATACAACCAACAATGTTAAATCAAAATTGAAGTGGCACAATACAGACCTCGTCGTCATCCCCGGCGGCATGACCAGTATTCTGCAACCGATGCATGTCGTCGTGAATAAGCCATTCAAAGCAGCATTAAAGCAGAAATGGGCCGAATGGATGATTAATGGTGAGCATACTTTCACCAAGTGCGGCAACATGAAAAAAGTTGACATGCCTACGATCTGCCAATGGATAGTAGATACCTGGAAAGAATTGCCAATCAAGACCGTGGTGAAGGGATTCAAGAAATGTTCTATCAGCAACATGTTAGACGGCACGGAATACGATATTCTCTGGATGGACGACCCAGACAACGATGGTGACGACGAAAGGGAGGAAGAGCTGGACTATCATGATGATTGCATAACACAACAGGGGTGGGCTGCTGTGTTGAATGAAGACAGTGACGACGAGGATAAATATTGATAAATGTTGTACCGGTAAGTTTGAAATTTTTATAAAAATTTTTGATATTATGATAAACGCATGATTTTTAGAATAAAAGTATCCATGGATAAGACACACCTGGGTTTTTAGGGCAACTTATGAAGAAAAATGCGTCCTATACGCGGGTATTTGCTGTACTCATCTTGTTTTATACACTTACATTTTGATTTTTACCAGCCAATGGTTATTGTTAGGCGTGATGCTTTTTAGACGACTCAAAACCTTTCAAACTTTGAATATCTTAAATACCTTGAACTTGACACATTGTCTTGATCACAAAGTTTTCTTTTGGTTTCCATAACTGCCTAGTGTTTTTGTTACCTAGCAAAAAGTTACGTGCAACTGACTGAGACGTTAATCACGGATTTAAAGACTTTGGTAAGGTCATTTTGTGCGGTGGTATTCCCATTTATTTTGTTCATTTCGTCTACAAGGTTGCATGCAGACATTGCGAAAAGAACTATGTCGGAGAAACGGGTCGTAAACTGAGCACAGGACTGCATGAACATCGGTTGGCCGCACATGACAGACATGAACGAAATTCATTAATCTCAATGCGCATCGACCAATTCGGGCGTCAGTTTGGCTGGGACCGCACGAAAATATTAGCCAAAGGAAACGACCGATGGGCGCGAGAATTCCTGGAAGTTTGTCACTCAACAACAAATTCAATTAATCAGTAATGGCAATTGGCTGTAATGGTGTTGATCCGGTTAAAATGAAACAATCTACGTTTTGTGACTACTGATGAGTACCAAGTCCTTTGAAATATTCACAATCTTGAACACGTCGGTCCATAATGAAAGCACTGTGTTATGATGGATGAGTCGTCGATGTTGCAGCAGAGACCGTCAATCTATGCGTTGATCTGATCCCAACAGTCAGGAAAACAGAACTAAGCCCTTATGGAACGTTGATCGGGAGCCCAAGGTCCAAGCGCCCAGTGTATGCGTTTCGACCGTGGAAATGGTTTGTGTTTTATATGGCAACAACAGAGTGAACGTGTGAGGGTATACCATAATCGTGAGAAAGTGCATTGCAGGAACGATGAAAGTTGGCTGTCATGGGCGAGTCAGACAATTTGAATTTGTTGCCGAGGTACAATATGACTTACCCTACAGCAATTTCTCTCCGTTGCGAACAGGTAATCCGGCTTGTTTAATTCGTTAGGAGGGTGCCTTCCTAACACAGTGGACTCCAGTTTCGCTCTTATTGAAGCTCATCAGCAGTACATATATTCTTCCTCGGGTGTGAGTTGAATCCCCGACCATCACCAGTGTCGTCCCAAGCATTATGTCGTGGGCTACCTTCCACCATTTGACCGATCGCAAATAGGCGATCATGAATCTTTCTAGAAACTGGAAAATTTGAATAGGATTATGTTCCTGACCAGTCGTGAAGGAGATAGCAACATCTGTTGTGGTCGCCCAACCGATCTGATATCTATATCAGGTCTTCCCATCGGGTATAGTGTAATCTATCACGGATTAATACAATTAATCTGTTGTTTTTCGCGCGTGTTGGAGTCCAGTGCTTCCATTATGAACCGTCATGATCAAGTTGGTGAATATTTCAAAGGACTTGGTAC
>JACCGJ010003648.1:0-34068 GCA_013407085.1 Atriophallophorus winterbourni | reverse complement strand
ACCACACCCTGCAAATGCATGCTTCGCGCAGCAACGCAACCTCATACAAAACCACACCGCAAACCCAGACCACAACAATCATAAACATACCAAACACATTCACAACACGCGCAATCGCAAACGGTTCACAAACCGAGCATGAGCAACAAGGCTACAACACACCCAGCGCGCAAAAACGCCTATTCATCATACACCACCATATGCTACATATCAACCGGACCATAACAGTACTATATGCCGATCTCCAAATTTCACAATAAAGCCGCACTTGGACAACTCTCCTCGCCCAACCATTCAAGCTACACGCATGCAAAGTGGTAAAAATATTTAAATAATCGCCCCAAACAACATGCATAACAAATCAATCGGCAGAAACTAGCGCAACCACTCGAATCGGGCACTTCGTGCAAAAGAGCATTTTTGGTTATGGTCACGATTGTTTACCCTAGTCCGTGAGCGCGCGCTCAAGCGGGTACCTATACGGTTCTCTTCCGTGTATCAGTGCATGGTAAGAATCAAATCCGATTAACAACCTGTCGGTCGGTCATTGTTTGGCTAGCCTCGAGCTCACCTCGGTGAGCGATACAACGGGCTAAGTTTAAAGCAACATAACACACAAACACCCACTTAGCACGGTGGCGCCCCTACCCGTCACTAAACAACCACCACGCACCGCATCAACATCACACCATTAACACGATACCCTGCAAACGCATGCTTCGCGCAGCAACGCAACCGCATGCATAACCACACCGCAAACTCCGACCACAACAACCATAAACATACCAAACACATTCACAACACGCTCAATCGCAAACGGTTCACACACCTAGCATAAGCAACAAGGCTACAACACACCAAGCGCGCAAAAATCCACATACATCATACACCGCCATATGCTACTCATCAACCGGACCATATCAGTACTATATGCCGATCTCCGAATTTAACATTAAAGCCGCACTTGGACAACTCTCCTCGCCCAACCATTCAAGCTACGCGCATGCAAATTGATAAAAATATTTAACTAATCGCCCCACACAACATGCATAACAAATCAATCGGCAGAAACCAGCGCAACCACTCAAATCGGGCAATCCGTGCAAAAGAGTATTTTTGTTTATGGTCACGACTGTTTACCCTAGTCCGTGAGCGCGCGCTCAAGCGGGTACCTATACGGTTCTCTTCCGTGTATCAGTGCATAATAAGAATCAAATCGGACCAACAACCTGTCGGTCGGTCATTGTTTGGCTAGCCTCGAGCTCACCTCGGTGAGCGATACAACGGGGCTAAGTTTAAAGCAACATAACACTCAAACACCCACTCCGCACAGTGACGCCCCTACCCTTCACTAAACAACCACCACGCATCGCATCAACATCGCACCATTAACACGATACCCTGCAAACGCATGCTCCGCGCAGCAACGCAACCGCATGCATAACCACACCGCAAACTCCGACCACAACAACCATAAACATACCAAACACATTCACAACACGCGCAATCGCAAACGGTTCACACACCTAGCATAAGCAACAAGGCTACAACACACCAAGCGCGCAAAAATCCACATGCATCATACACCGCCATATGCTACTTATCTACCGGACCATATCAGTACTATATGCCGATCTCCGAATTTCACATTAAAGCCGCACTTGGACAACTCACCTCGCCCAATCATTCAAGCTACACGCATGCAAAGTGGTAAAAATATTTAACTAATCGCCCCAAACAACATGCATAACAAACCAATCGGCAGAAACTAGCGCAACCACTCGAATCGGGCACTCCGTGTAAAAGAGCATTTTTGGTTATTGTCACGACTGTTTACCCTAGTCCGTGAGCGCGCGCTCAAGCTGTTACCTATACGGTTCTCTGCCGCGTATCAGTGCATGGTAGGAATCGAATCCGACCAACAACCTGTCGGTCGGTCATTGTTTGGCTAGCCTCGAGCTCACCTCGTTGAGCGATACAACGGGGCTAAGTTTAAAGCAACATAACACTCAAACACCCACTTAGGACGTTGACGCCCGTACCCGTCACTAAACAACCACCACGAACCGCTTCAACATCACACCACTGGCACCACACCCTGCAAACGCATGCTTCGCGCAGCAACGCAACCTCATGCAAAACCACACCGCAAACCCCGACCAAAACAACCATAAACATACCAAACACATTCACAACACGCTCAATCGCAAACGGTTCACATACCGAGCATGAGCAACAAGGCTACAACACACCAAGCGCGCAAAATCCAACATACATCATACACGCATAGCCTACTTATCCTACCGGCACCATATCAGTACTATTGCCGATCGTCCGAATTTCACATGAAAGCCGCACTTGGACAACACTCCTCGCCCAACCATTCAAGCTACGCGCATGCAAATTGGTAAAAATATTTAACTAATCGCCCCACACAACATGCAAAACAAATCAATCGGCAGAAACCAGCGCAACCACTCAAATCGGGCAATCCGTGCGAAAGAGTATTTTCGTTTATGGTCACGACTGTTTACCCTAGTCCGTGAGCGCGCGCTCAAACGGGTACCTATACGGTTCTCTTCCGTGTATCAGTGCATGGTAAGAATCAAATCCGACCAACAACCTGTCGGTCGGTCATTGTTTGGCTAGCCTCGAGCTCACCTCGGTGAGCGATACAACGGAGCTAAATTTAGAGCAACATAACACTCAAACACCCACTTCGCACAGTGACGCCCCTACCCGTCACTAAACAACCACCACGCACCGCATCAACATCACACAAATAACACGATACCCTGCAAACGCATGCTTCGCGCAGCTACGCAACCGCATGCATATCCACACCGCAAACTCCGACCACAACAACCATAAACATACCAAACACATTCACAACACGCGCAACCGCAAACGGTTCACACACCTAGCATAAGCAACAAGGCTACAACACACCAAGCGCGCAAAAATCCACATACATCATACACCGCCATATGCTACTTATCTACCGGACCATATCAGTACTATATGCCGATCTCCGAATTTCACATGAAAGCCGCACTTGGACAACACTCCTCGCCCAACCATTCAAGCTACGCGCATGCAAATTGGTAAACATATTTAACTAATCTCCGTTCACAACATGCATAACAAATCAATCGGCAGAAACCTGCGCAACCACTCAAATCGGACAATCCGTGCAAAAGATTATTTTTGTTTATGGTCACGACTGTTTACTCTAGTCCGTGAGCGCGCGCTCAAGCGTGTACCTATACGGTTCTCTTCCGTGTATCAGTGCATGGTAAGAATCAAATCCGAACATACCCCTGTCGGTCGGTCATTGTTTGGCTAGCCTCGAGCTCACCTCGGTGAGCGATACAACGGGGCTAAATTTAAAGCAACATGACACTCAAACACCCACTTCGCACGGTGACGCCCTTCACTAAACAACCACCACGCATCGCATCAACATCGCACCATTAACACGATACCCTACAAACGCATGCATCGCGCAGCAACGCAACCGCATGCATATCCACACCGCAAACTCCGACCACAACAACCATAAACATACCAAACACATTCACAACACGCGCAATCGCAAACGGTTCACACACCTAGCATAAGCAACAAGGCTACAACACCCCAAGCGCGCAAAAATCCACATACATCATACACCGCCATATGCTACTTATCTACCGGACCATATCAGTACTATATGCCGATCTCCGAATTTCACATTAAAGCCGCACTTGGACAACACTCCTCGCCCAACCATTCAAGCTACGCGCATGCAATTTGGTAAAAATATTTAACTAATCGCCCCACACAACATGCATAACAAATCAATCGGCAAAAACCAGCGCAACTACTCAAATCGGGCAATCCGTGCAAAAGAGTATTTTTGTTTATGGTCACGACTGTTTACCCTAGTCCGTGAGCGCGCGCTCAAGCGGGTACCTATATGGTTCTCTTCCGTGTATAAGTGCATGGTAAGAATCAAATCCGACCATCAACCTGTCGGTCGGTCATTGTTTGGCTAGCCTCGAACTCACCTCGGTGAGCGATACAACGGGGCTAAGTTTAAAGCAACATAACATTCAAACACCCACTTAGCACGGTGACGCCCCTACCCGTCACTAAACAACCACCACGCACCGCATCAACATCGCACAAATAACACGATACCCTACAAACGCATGCTTCGCGCAGCAACGCAACCGCATGCATAACCACACCGCAAACTCCGACCACAACAACCATAAACATACCAAACACATTCACAACACGCGCAATCGCAAACGGTTCACACACCTAGCATGAGCAACCAGGCTACAACACACCAAGCGCGCAAAAATCCACATACATCATACACCGCCATATGCTACTCATCAACCGGACCATATCAGTACTATATGCCGATCTCCGAATTTCACATGAAAGCCGCACTTGGACAACACTCCTCGCCCAACCATTCAAGCTACGCGCATGCAAATTGGTAAAAATATTTAACTAATCGCCCCACACAACATGCATAACAAATCAATCGGCAAAAAGCAGCGCAACCACTCAAATCGGGCAATCCGTGCAAAAGAGTATTTTTGTTTATGGTCACGACTGTTTACACTAGTCCGTGAGCGCGCGCTCAAGCGGGTACCTATACGGTTCTCTTCCGTGTATCAGTGCATGATAAGAATCAAATCCGACCAACAACCTGTCGGTCGGTCATTGTTTGGCTAGCCTCGAGCTCACCTCGGTGAGCGATACAACGGGCTAAGTTTAAAGCAACATAACACTCAAACACACACTTAGCACGGTGGCGCCCCTACCCATCACTAAACAACTACCACGCACCGCTTTAACATTACACCATTAACACGATACCCTGCAAACGCATGCTTTGCGCAGCAACGCAACCGCATACATAACCACACCGCAAAATCCGACCACAACAACCATAATCATACCAAACACATTCACAACACGCGCAATCGCAAACGGTTCACACACCCAGCATAAGCAACAAGGCTACAACACACCAAGCGCGCAAAAATCAACATACATCAAACACCGCCATATGCTACTTATCTACCGGACCATATCAGTACTATATGCCGATCTCCGAATTTCACATTAAAGCCGCACTTGGACAACACTCCTCGCTTAACCATTCAAGCTACGCGCATGCAAATTGGTAATAATATTTAACTAATCGCCCCACACAACAAGCATAACAAATCAATCGGCAGAAACCAGCGCAACCACTCAAATCGGGCAATCCGTGTAAAAGAGTATTTTTGTTTATGGTCACGACTGTTTACCCTAGTCCGTGAGCGCGCGCTCAAGCGGGTACCTATACGGTTCTCTTCCGTGTATCAGTGCATGGTAATAATCAAATCCGACCAACAACCTGTCGGTCGGTCATTGTTTGGCTAGCCTCGAGCTCACCTCGGTGAGCGATACAACGGGCTAAGTTTAAAGCAACATAACACTCGAACACCCACTTAGCACGGTGGCGCCACTACCCGTCACTATACAACCACCACGCACCGCTTCAACATCACACCATTAACACGATACCCTGCAAACGCATGCTTCGCGCAGCAACGCAACCGCATACATAACAACACCGCAAAATCCGACCACAACAACCATAAACATAACAAACACATTCACAAAACGCGCAATCGCAAACGGTTCACACACCCAGCATAAGCAACAAGGCTACAACATACCGAACGCTCGAAAATCCACATACATCATACACCGCCATATGCTACTTATCAACCGGACCATATCAGTACTATATGCCGATCTCCGAATTTCACATTAAAGCCGCACTTGGACAACACTCCTCGCTTAACCATTCAAGCTACGCGCATGCAAATTGGTAATAATATTTAACTAATCGCCCCACACAACATGCATAAAAAATCAATCGGCAGAAATCAGCGCAACCACTCAAATCGGGCAATCCGTGCAAAAGAGTATTTTTGTTTATGGTCACGACTGTTTACCCTAGTCCGTGAACGCACGCTCAAGCGGGTACCTATACGGTTCTCTTCCGTGTATCGGTGCATGGTAAGAATCAAATCCGATCAACAACCTGTCGGTCGGTCATTGTTTGGCTAGCCTCGAGCTCACCTCGGTGAGCGATACAACGGGCTAAGTTTAAAGCAACATAACACTCAAACACCCAATTCGCACGATGACGCCCCTACCCGTAACTGAACAAACACCACGCACCGCTTTAACATCACACCATTAACACGATACCCTGCAAACGCATGCTTCGCGCAGCAACGCAACCGCATGCATAACCACACCGCAAACTCCGACCACAACAAAAATATACATACCAAACACATTTACAACACGATCAATCGCAAACGGTTCACACACCTAGCATAAGCAACAAGGCTACAACAAACCAAGCGCGCAAAAATCCGCATTCATCATACACCGCCGTTGGTTAATTATCAACCGGACCAGATCAGTACTATATGCCGATCTCCGAACTTCACATTAAAGCCGCACTTGGACAACACTCATCGCTTAACCATTCAAGCTACGCGCATGCAAATTGGTAATAATATTTAACTAATCGCCCCACACAACATGCATAAAAAACCAATCGGCAGAAACCAGCGCAACCACTCAAATCGGGCACTCCGTGCAAAAGAGCATTTTTGTTTATGGTCACGACTGTTTACCCTAGTCCGTGAACGCGCGCTCAAGCGGGTACCTATACGGTTCCCTTCCGTGTATCAGTGCATGGTAAGAATCAAATCCGACCAACAACCTGTCGGTCGGTCATTGTTTGGCTAGCCTCGAGCTCACCTCGGTGAGCGATACAACGGGCTAAGTTTAAAGCAACATAACACACAAACACCCACTTAGCACGGTGGCGCCCCTACCCATCACTACACAACCACCACGCACCGCTTCAACATTACACCATTAACACGATACCCTGCAAACGCATGCTTCGCGCAGCAACGCAACCGCATACATAACCACACCGCAAACTCCGACCACAACAAACATATACATACCAAACACATTTACAACACGCCCAATCGCAAACGGTTCACACACCTAGCATAAGCAACAAGGCTACAACAAACCAAGCGCGCAAAAATCCACATTCATCATACACCGCCATTGGCTAATTATCAACCGGACCTGATCAGTACTATATGCCGATCTGCGAATTTCGCATTAAAGCCGCACTTGGACAACACTCCTCTTTTAACCATTCGAGCTACACGCATGCAAATTTGTAAAAATATTTGAATAATTGCCCCACACAACATGCATAACAAACCAATCTGCAGAAACCACCGCAACCACTCATATCAGGCACTCCGTGCCAAAGAGCATTTTTGTTTATGGTCACGACTGTTTACCCTAGTCCGTGAGCGCGCGCTCAAGAGGGTATGTATACGGTTCTCTTCCATGGTTCTCAGTGCATGGTAAGAATCAATTCTGACCAACAACCTGTCGGTCGGTCATTGTTTGGCTAGTCTCGAGCTCACCTCGGTGAACGATACAAACCGGGGCTAAGTTTAAAGCAACATAACACTCAAACACCCACCTAACACGGTGGCGCCCCTACCCGACACTAAACAACCAACACGCACCGCTTCAACATCACACCATTAACACGATACCCTGCAAACGCATGCTTCGCGCAGCACCGCAACCGCATACATAACCACACCGCAAACTCCGACCACAACAAACATATACATACCAAACACATTTACAACACGCCCAATCGCAAACGGTTCACACACCTAGCATAAGCAACAAGGCTACAACACACCAAGCGCGCAAAAATCCACATACATCATACACCGCCATAGGCTACTTATCAACCGGACCATATCAGTAATGTATGCCGATCTCCGAATTTTGCATTGAAGCCGCACTTGGACAACACTCCTTGCCCAACCATTTAAGCTACGCGCATGCAGATTAATAAAAATATTTAACTAGTTGCCCCACACAACATGCATAACAAACCAATCTGCAGAAACCACCGCAACCACTCATATCAGGCACTCCGTGCAAAAGAGCATTTTTGTTTATGGTCACGACTGTTTACCCTAGTCCGTGAGCGCGCGCTCAAGAGGGTATGTATACAGTTCTCTTCCATGGTTCTCAGTGCATGGTAAGAATCAATTCTGACCAACAACCTGTCGATCGGTCATTGTTTGGCTAGCCTCGAGCTCACCTCGGTGAACGATACAAACCGGGGCTAAGTTTAAAGCAACATAACACTCAAACACCCACTCAACACGGTGGCGCCCCTACCCGACACTAAAGAACCAACACGCACCGCTTCAACATCACACCATTAACACGATACCCTGCAAACGCATGCTTCGCACAGCAACGCAACCGCATACATAACAACACCGAAAACTCCGACCACAACAAACATAACATACCAAACTCATTTACATCACGCGCAATCGCAAACGGTTCACACACCGAGCATAAGCAACAAGGCTACAACACACCAAGCGCGCAAAAATCCACATACATCATACACCGCCATATGCTACTTATCAACCGAACCAGATCAGTACTATATGCCGATCTCCGGATTTCGCATTAAAGCCGCACTTGGACAACACTCCTTGCCCAACCATTCAAGCTACGCCATGCAATCTGGTTAAAAAAATATTTAACTAATCTCCCCACACAACGTGCACTACAAACCAACGGGCCGAGACTAGCGCAACCACTCGAGTCGGGCACACCGTGCAAAAGAGCTTTTTTGTTTATGGTCACGACTGTTTACCCTAGTCCGTGAGCGCGCGCTCAAGAGGGTATGTATACGGTTCTCTTCCATGGTTCTCAGTGCATGGTAAGAATCAATTCTGACCAACAACCTGTCGGTCGGTCATTGTTTGGCTAGCCTCGAGCTCACCTCGGTGGGCGATACAACGGGGCTAAGTTTAAGGCAAGAACACACAAACACCCACTTTAGATCGTCTTAAAAAGCGTGCTTCAGAAGCAGAGCAAAGAAAATGCCGAACAGCGTGGGAGCAAGAACACACCCTTGTTTGACGCCTCGGCGAATTTCAAATGCTTCTGAACTGCAACCGTTAAAATGGACTGAGCCTTTCATGCCTGAGTGGAACGAAATAACGAGTCTCAGCAGCCTTGGGGGGCAGCCTATCAGATCGAGCATTTTGAAGAGACCCTCCCTGCTGACGTAGTCGAATGCCTTAGTTAAATCAATAAAAACAGCGTATAATGGCATACGCTGTTCCCGACACTTTTCTTGAAGTTGTCTCAGGGAGAAGATCATGTCAACGGTTGATCTTCCCTTGCGGAAGCCACATTGAGATTCGGAGTAAATTCTATCAGCTAAAACTTGCAGCCGGATCTGTAAGACTTTAGCAAACAATTTCCCTACAACATTCAAAAGGGAGATTCCTCTGTAATTGTTGCAGTCGCCTCTGTCACCCTTATTCTTAAATAGCGTGATGATCTTTGTGTCTCGCATCTCTTGTGGGACACCCCCCTCCTGCCAGCACTGAAGAAGCAAATGGTGAAGAGGCTGTAATAATGCTGCTCTACCGCATTTGATGAGCTCAGGTGGAATTCCGTCGTCACCAGGGGCCTTCCCATTCGCTAAGCGGTCGATTGCCTTATTGAGCTCATCAAGAGTAGGAGGGGTATCTAGATATTCAATGGTCGGCAACCGTTCGACATTTTCAAGTGCATGCGGTAGAACCGTACTGTCCCTAGAGTAGAGGGAGGAGAAGTGCTCTACCCATCTTTCCATCTGTTGAGTTTTGTCGACAATCGGCTTACCAGATAAAGACTTAATGGGAGCCGTTTTAAGTTTGTTTGGGCCAATGGCTCTCTTGATCCCATCATACATACCGTGAAAATTGCCGGTATCCGCAGCTTTTTGGATATTGAGGCTAACTTCAGTCCAATAGTCGTTTGCACAACGCCTTGCAGTCTGTTGGACCTTATTTCTAGCTGCTCTTAGAAGACGTAAGTTTTCATCTGTTGGCATACCTTTGAACCTCAAGAATGCTGAGCGTTTCTCATCCAGCACAGCAGTCATCTCAGAAGCGTTTGCTTCGAACCAGTCGCTCGTTCGAGCTTTCTTCGGACCGAAAGTGGAAAGTGCGACTCGGCATATGCAGCTTTTTATCAATTCCCAGTTTTCTGAAGCAGATTCAAGTGGGGTTGTCTTGTTGAACTCGTCCGTGAAGGCTTTTGCGAATCTCGCAGTTAGATTAGGTTCGCACATGCGAGTGACGTCTATCCTAGGCTTAGCAGACAATTTGGTGCGGTGAAATCTCGTGTGGGGGAGCTTCAGTTTTGCACAGACCAGTGAATGATCAGTGTCGCAGTCTGCGCTTTGATATGATCTGGTGAGGAGCACGCTTCCTATATTAGTACGCTTAACAAGAATAAGATCAAGCTGATGCCAATGCTTAGAGCGAGGATGCTTCCAAGAGACTTTATGCTGTGGTTTTGTTTGAAAGAAAGTGTTACTGACACAAAGATTGAACTGTGTGCACAATTCTAAAAGGCGTTGCCCATTTTCATTGGTTTTACCTACACCGAACCTTCCGAGACAGTTTTGCCAAGACTCGTAATCTGCACCAACTCTGGCATTGAAATCACCCAATACCACTACACAGTTTTTCTGTGGCACGTTTTTCAGGACGGCTGTGAGGTTATGATAAAAAGCGTCTTTTTCAGCAGGCGTCGCAGAGAGCGTCGGTGCATAAACGTTGACCAACGTAATGGTACCAGTAATGCACCTCAGATTTAGAGTCCAAATCCGTTCGCTCCCGCTGCTGCTCGGTTCTGTTGCTTTTAATATGTCATTTCGCACGGCAAACCCAACTCCATGCAGTCGAGGCTCATCGGAACCTCTTCCTTTCCAAAAGAATGTGTAATCACTTTCTGTTAGCTTACCAGTGTCTGGTAAACGCGTCTCTTGTAGGGCAGCCACGTCGACATTCAGCCTCTTTAGCTCGTTGTTAATCACGGCGGACTTTCTAACGCCTCTGATATTCGAGACGTCGTCATGAAATCCTGGAAGCATGGACCGGACGTTCCAGGTTCCAAGTTTCAGAACTGACATTTGTTGTTTGGTATTTCGATTCGCTGGTGCGGAAAAATACAGTCTGCTTGTCGGTTGATTCCTAATCCCCATGCACCCAATGAGGATAGCAGACCGTGGCGAGACGGCACCTTATTGACTGGGGGCTGCCCAGCTTGAGGCGGGCGGTAGCCGTCCAGTGAGACCTGGAAGTCTCTCCCACCGTCGAAAGCAGCCCCAGGCGCTTAGCTCTACGCCAGTCAAGCCATAGCTTTTAACCGGTATCTACTGCTTCCCGTGTTATTTTCCGTAGAAGCGGAATGGAGTGTCCTCTCCATTGGTGCGTTGTGATGTACGCCAGGGCAGTTCAATATGGAGAACTAGCTGTTGCCCATGCAGCAAGTGCTCCCTCTCCACGGCACCACTGGAACCAAAGGAACAGCTAGGCTGATACGTTTGGACAACGATGCCGTCGCAGGAGCTGGCAGGACGAAGTTGAATAAACTTCGGACTGCCTAACGGGACTCCGGCTCCGGATTTTTCCTCGAGGTTGACTCCTGAAGCCTTTTCCATGAATGGATGTAGCCACAAGGCAGTGGAGGTTTGAGATAAGGGTTTTCCTTCCCCTGATTAATCACATACATACATACATACATACATACGTACATACATACATACATACATACATACATACATACATACATACATACATACATACATGCATACATACATACATACTTGTCAAGAGTGCGTCGAAAGCATACTAATCTAGGGATGATGACGTTGAGTCGAGCGTAACAAACCAATCTGCAGAAACCACCGCAACCACTCATCTCAAGCACTCCGTGCAAAAGAGCATTCTTGATTATGGTCACGATAGTTTACCCCAGTCCGTGAGCGCGCGCTCAAGCGGGTACCTATACGGTTCTCTTCCGTGCATCAGTGCATGGTAAGAATCAATTCTGACCAACAACCTGTCGGTCGGTCATTGTTTGGCTAGCCTCGAGCTCACCTCGGTGAGCGATACAACGGGGCTAGTTTTAAAGCAACATGACACACAAACACCCACTTAGGACGGTGACGCCCCTACTCGTCACTAAACAACCACCACGCACCGCTTCAACATCACACCATTAACACGATACCCTGCAAACGCATGCTTCGCGCAGCAACGCAACCGCATACATAACAACACCGAAAACTCCGACCACAACAACCATAAACATACACAACACGCGCAATCGCAAACTGTTCACACACCTAGCGTAAGCAATAAAGTCACACAACACCAATCGCGCAAAAATCCACATTATTCATACACCGCCATAGGCTACTTATCAACCGGACCATATCAGTAATGTATGCCGATCTCCGAATTTTGCATTGAAGCCGCACTTGGACAACACTCCTTGCCCAACCATTTAAGCTACGCGCATGCAAATTAATAAAAATATTTAACTAGTTGCCCCACACAACATGCATAACAAACCAATCTGCAGAAACCACCGCAACCACTCATATCAGGCAGTCCGTGAAAAACAGCATCTTTGTTTATGGTCACGACTGTTTACCCTAGTCCATGAGTGCGCGCTCAAGCGGGAAGCTATACGGTTCTCTTCCGTGCATCAGTGCATGGTAAGAATCAATTCTGACCAACAACCTGTCGGTCGGTCATTGTTTGGCTAGCCTCGAGCTCACCTCGGTGAGCGATACAACGGGCTAAGTTTAAAGCAACATAACACTCAAACACCCACTTAGCACGGTGACGCCCCTACCCGTCACTAAACAACCACCCTGCACCGCTTCAACATCACACCATTAACACGATACCCTGCAAACGCATGCTTCGCGCAGCAACGCAACCGCATACATAACAACACCGCAAACTCCGACCACAACAACCATAAAAATACCAAACAAATTCACAACACGCGCAGTCGCAAACGGTTCACAAACCTAGCATAAGCAACAAGGCTACAACATACCAAGCGCGCAAAAATCCACATACATCATACTCCGCCATATGCTACTTATCAACCGGATCAGATCAGTACTATATGCCGATCTCCAAATTTCACATTAAAGCCGTACTTGGACAACACTCCTCGCTTAACCATTCAAGCTACGCGCATGCAATCTGGTAAAAATATTTAACTAATCGCCCCACACAACATGCATAACAAACCAATCTGCAGAAACCAACGCAACCACTCATCTCAAGCACTCCGTGCAAAAGAGCATTATTGTTTATGGTCACGACTGTTTACCCCAGTCTGTGAGCGCGCGCTCAAGCGGTACCTATACTTTTCTCTTGCGTGTATCAGTGCATGGTAGGAATCAATTCTGACCAACAACCTGTCGGTCGGTCATTGTTTGGCTAGCCTCGAGCTCACCTCGGTGAGCGATACAACGGGGCTAAGTTTAAAGCAACATAACACTCAAACACCCACTTAGCTTGGTGACGCCCCTACTTGTCACTAAACAACCACCACGCACCGCTTCAACATCACACCATTAACACGATACACTGCAAACGCATGCTTCGCGCAGCAACGCAACCGCATACATAACAACACCGAAAACTCCGACCACAACAACCATAAACATACACAACACGCGCAATCGCAAACTGTTCACACACCTAGCATAAGCAATAAAGTTACAACACACCAATCGCGCAAAAATCCACATACATCATACACCGCCATAGGCTACTTATCAACCGGACCATATCAGTACTATATGCTGATCTCCGAATTTAACATTAAAGCCGCGCTTGGACAACACGCCTCGCCCAACCATTCAAGCTACGCGCATAAAATTTGTAAAAATATTTAACTTATCGCCCCACACAACATGCATAACAAACCAATCTGCAGAAACCACCGCAACCACTCATCTCATGCACTCCGTGCAAAAGAGCATTTTTGTTTATGGTCACGACTGTTTACCCTAGTCCGTGAGCGCGCGCTCAAGCGGGTACCTATACGGTTCTCTTCCGTGTATCTGTGCATGATAAGAATCAATTCTGACCAACAACCTGTCGGTCGGTCATTGTTTGGCTAGCCTCGAGCTCACCTCGGTGAGCGATACAACGGGGCTAAGTTTAAAGCAACATAACACTCAAACACCAACTTAGCACGGTGACGCCCCTACCCGTCACTAAACAACCACCACACACCGCTTCAACATCACACCATTAGCACGATACCCTGCAAACGCATTCTTCGCGCAGCAACGCAACCGCATACATAACTGTTATAACCAGACAGTCACAGGAATATGTATTGGGTACACGCAGTCTTCTCGGTCTGCTTGACTCGTAGTCAAAAGTAATAGTGGGTCAACAATGTAAAACGCACATGATGTGCACACACACAAATGGATACATGTCCGCGGGCGAATGAGCGCCATCACATGATGTTAGTGGGACAGACACACATACACGACACTCCTTCATCCTCATGTTTAAACGAGTCCCGCTTGATACCTCTCCATTGGCCTGCGCTGGCGATCAGACCGCCGGATTTGGCTTGCAATTTCCTCTTCAGTATTTGACTCGACTAATGTTTCAGCCTCACGATTTTCTTGTTTTTGTAACGGACTTGGTGTAGTCTCTCGCCGTCTAATGTGGTCATGTGCATGGTCAGTTTATGCCCATCATCTAGAATGATAGTTCCCTTTTTCCACGATGGTATCGACGGGTCGGGGCGAACGTAATCCGGGTCACCGACACTCACTCTTCTCGGGACACTCTTTTGGTTTTGTTGTCTCATCATCTCATGTTGATTTACTGGGAGTAGGGAGTAGGGGATTTACGGGAGCAGGGGTCGGGGCGAAGTAGATCCAAGCGGCATCTCAAACGACGGCCCATCAATAACTCTGCCGGTGACAGATCCGCAGTAGACTGCGGAGTTATTCGATAACCGAAAAGAAACTTATTGATTTTTGTCTGTAAATCACCGGCCATTTTGCGAATACCTTGTTTTACCGTTTGTACTGCACGCTCTGCTAATCCATTTGAAGCCGGGTGGTAAGCAGGCGTATGTAGGAGATGAATCCCGTTGTTGCTCATCCACTGTTCGAACTCAGCACTCACAAACGCAGGACCATTATCGCAGACCACCGTATCCGGGAGACCGTGTGTACAGAAAAGTGAGCGGAGCACGTTAATAGTTATCTGTGATGTTGATGTTCTTACCACTTTGGCCTCTATCCATTTTGAATAAGCATCAACTACAATCAGCATCATTACGCCATCAATTGGTCCCGCAAAGTCAATGTGAAGACGTCTCCAAGGTTGTTTTGGACATAGCCATGGGACCACTGGCCCGCGGGGTACCATAGGTCTTGTTTGCTGTCAGGGTTCGCAGGTATTTACGAGTTATGTAATATCGCTATCAATACCGGGCCACCACACGTAATTTCGGGACAACGATTTCATTCGGGAGATACCAGGGTGCGATGAATGCAGTTCTTTCAAAATAGCTTTCCTGAACTTGGGGGGTATTACAACAAGACTTCCCCATTAAATACATCCATCGAATAGGCTTAGTTCGTCCTGACGTTTACAATAAGGCGCCTCTTCGTTTGCACCGCTCTCCGGCCACCCATCTTGCAAATATCGCTTTAACGAGGACAATACAGGGTCCTTCTCCGTCTCGTCTCTTATATCTTTTGCCGACACGGGTAAGGAGTTTATCCATTCCACAAGGGAAACCAGTTCACATGGTAAGTTGGAAAGTGTTGGACATTCCGGTAATGGTAGACGGTTCAGGGCATCCGCCGTGTAATTGCTGGAGCCGGGCACAAAACACATCTTGTACTAGTGGGCAGACAGCTGAAGAGCCCACCTTTGCATACGGGCTGAAGACATGGGTGGGATCGGTTTGTGTTCCCCAAGGAGGCCAACAAGCGGCTTGTGATCAGTGTGTATCTCAAAACACTGTCCATACAGGTATTCATGGAACCTGTTGACACCAAAATGACAGCTAAAGCTTCCTTATCTAATTGGGAGTAATTCCTTTCTGCGGGGTTGAGTGTACGTGGAGCATAAACGACAGGTTTATTAATTCCTTGGGCATCCGGTTGAGTGAGTACTGCGCCAACACCATATGGAGATGCGTCACAGAACAAAATTATAGGAGACGATGGTTGGAAATGCGCCTGCACGCAAGGCATTGTTAATAAATGTTTAATCCGTTTAAAAGGGGTAGATTCCGTTTCTCCCCAAGTCCACCCCGTTCCCTTGCGAAGTAATTTGTTCAGAGGAGCCAAAATTGTAGCAACATGAGTTATGAATCTGGCGTAGTGGTTGAGCATTCCCAAGAAGGACCGCAGTTGTGAAAGGTTCATCGGATAAGGGGCTTCCAAAATGGGGCGTGATTTTTCTGGAATTGGACGTATTCCATTTGCATCGATGCGGAAACCAAGATATTCCACGTGATTGGAAAGAAAACTGCATTTCTCCAACTTGAGCCGAAGTCCAAGTTGCAACAACCGCGAGAAGAGTTTCTCCAGCGTGTGTAAATGTTCCTGGTAGGTCATCCCCGTGACCAGAATATCATCCAGATATGCCACTGTGTGTGGTATATCTTTAATGCACATTTCTATCGTTCGTTGGAAAATGGCAGGGGCGGAATTTATACCAAATGGTAATCTGGTGAATTGAAAAAGACCTTTGTGGGTGGCGATTGTCGTTACGACTTTAGATTGATCATCCAGTTCTAGCTGTTGATACGCATGGGCCATATCTATCTTGCTAAAGAATTTTCCACCACCTAGATTTGCAAAATATCTTCAATTTTCGGTATGGGATAGGTCTCTGCGGGTAGGACAGAGTTCAGCGTAATCTTGTAGTCCCCAAAAATTCTGACGGATCCATCACTCTTTAGTACCGGTACAATTGGCGTTGCCCATTTGGAAAATCTTACTGACTCGATTACTCCTCCGTCAAGTAAGCGCTGCAATTCTCTCTCCACCTCTGACCGCAGTCTGTATGGGAGGGATCTAGCCTCATAAAATTTTGGTTCGGCAGTCGCTGCACCCGGTAACGTCACACGAACACCCTTCAGTTTCCCATTATCCGAGTCGGCGAACATACTGCTTCAATAGCGTTCGAATGTCAGTTGAAGCTTCATTATTTTAAACTTTAAGAACGGGTACTTTCTGCAGTTAATCACGACCAAGTAGATTTACACCCGTGCCAGTAGTTACGTGTAACTTCAAACTGTGCTTCTTGTTCGCATTATCTAGTTCGACCTCGGCACAGCCCAGGAGATCGAGATTCTCCCCAGTGTATGTTTTTAGTCGGAGATGCGGTAATCTCAATGCGCTGATTGAATTTCTACCGAATGCTTTCTCACACGAGGTCCTGCTGCACAGCGTAACCGCGGAACCAGTGTCTAGCTCGAATGGTATGTATTGGCCATTGATCTTAAGCTCCAACTTTATCGGTGGAACGGGATCATCACTAACGGTGAGCAAAATGAAAATATCCCATTCAGACTGCAATTTAGTGTTCTGCGTTCTTACAGGATGTGACTGAGTTTGAAATTTTGAGCGGCACACCCTCGCGAGATGTCCTTGTTTTCCACAGTTATGGCAAATCGCGTCGCGATGAGGACATTCCGTACGATTCTTATGCTGCCAACCGCATCGATAACAGCGAAACCCATAGGATTCGGTGCTCGCGGACTCTGAATCCTTACCTTGTCCACTTCAGCCGTACTTGTATTAGTGTTGCTGGGTATGTTCATCTGGGTTGGCCTCAGTTGGCAATGCTGTAGCAGTTCGGCGTTCTTATCCGCAGCTTCCATGCCAGTGGCAATATTCTAAGCAGACTCCAGTGACAATTCATGTTCGGCCAGTAGCCTTCTCTGAATACGAGGTTCTCTGATTCCCACAACCAATCGATCTCTCATCATGTCATCCCGAGCTGTTCCAAATGCACAAAATTCAGTCAGTCGCCTCAGGTCAGCCACAAAATTCGCAACAGATTCTCCTTCAGACTGAACGCGGGTGTTAAACTTGAATCGTTGCACAATCACTGATGGCCTCGGGTTGTAGTGTGAACCGATCGTTCGAACAATAAAATCATAGGATTTGGAAGACGGTAAATCGGGACTCACCAAACTGCGAATAAGTTCGTAGGTCTTGGAACCAATAACACTAAGCAGGGTGTTGACCTTCTTTTGATCATTCGTAATGTCGTTTGCAGCGAAATAACAATTAATCCGTTCGATGTAAACATCATGTAGAAAGACTTTCAGAATATTCCTCGATTTTTCCGACACAATTCATTGTATGATAGCAATTAATTTAGGTACTCCTCCAATTGTTATAACCAGACAGTCACAGGAATATGTATTGGGTACACGCAGCCTTCTCGGTCTGCTCGACTCGTAGTCAAAAGTAAAAGTGGGTCAACAATGTAAAACGCACATGATGTGCACACACACAAATGGATACATGTCCGCGGGCGAATGAGCGCCATCACATGATGTTAGTGGGACAGACACACGCACACGACACTCCTTCATCCTCGCTAAACAACCACCACACACCGCTTCAACTTCACACCATTAACACGATACCCTGCAAAACGCATGCTTCGCGCAGCAACGCAACCGCATACATAACAACACTATGCAAACTCCAATCACAACAACCATAAACATACCAAACACATTCACAACACGCGCAATCGCAAACGGTTCACACACCTAGCATAAGCAACAAGGCTACAACACACCAAGCGCGCAAAAATCCACATACATCATACACCGCCATAGGCTACTTATCAACCGGACCATATCAGCACTATATGCCGATCTCCGAATTTCACATTAAAGCCGCACTTGGACAACACTCCTTGCCCAACCATTCAAGCTACGCGCATGCAAATTGTTTAAAATATTTGACTAATCGCCCCACACAACATGCATAACAAACCAATCGGCAGAAACCAGCGCAACCACTTAAATCGGACATTCCGTGCAAAAGAGCATTTTTGTTTATGGTCACGACTGTATACCCTAGTCCGTGAGCACCCGCTCAATGGGTTGCCTATATGGTTCTTGGCAGGAAACTAAACTCTTCTCAGCACTTTGATCTCTTGCACTGCACACGAAATGCAAAACCAATATTGCATGGAAGATTTTCTTAGAGCTATGCGCCCGATTTCGGACATGAAAATGTGGTCCTATATTAACCGGACTACTCTTGCGGTTACAAGTTCATAATTGTACAGTGAATTAAGTGAGACAAGTTCTCCAAACCTGTAGCCAAATACAATTAGAGGCACATCTAGTCATCAAATATCCATATTTCTGTACCATAGACTGTAGCCACGATGCCTTTTATCTAATAGGCCTTGGTGTAAGCGTGCAACAAAGGACGCTAAAGATCAATTCTCCATCGGAATTTCACTTTATCAGACACTAAAATGTTTTTAGGTTCAAGTTCGAATAATCAAATTCGATGCACTGCATATGCTAGGTAAAGTAAGTAGATGATCATCCCTTAATTCATTATCGGTGGTCTTTCAAGTGATTTTAACAATATAGAGCGACGAGTCTCGAAATGCCGTTCGATTATTCCAGCAGATTAGTCAGTGATCATTGGTATGCATACACTTTAATGCGGATTTTGCACCTAAAAACGAATTGTCGATAATGTATACTGACTCGAAACTTGCTTATCTTCAGCGTTTTCGTGAGTAGCAGTGACAAGATCGCCATCAGACCGCGGTCGCGATTATACATAAGGGTGTTTTTAGCGGAACCTTTCTGAACACAATTAGTCAAACATCCGATGAAAGAAAAAAATTCAAATCGGTTTTGCTTGTCAATGCCATGTAGCTCGTCTGGAAAGTGATCTTATGAAAATTCGGTCAACTGCCTTCGTAATGGACGAGACTAGTTGTTCCAAACATGTTTACAACAATAGAATAAAACCGTTGATGATATCAGCAGTGTATAACCACCGTTTCAACTCGTTACTTTTAATCGCAAGATTTTGCGGCAGATACATTTTCCATGACTACACTTCGTGATCCAGAGTTTTCACGATTAATCGATGTTCCTTTTCTTTCCCACCAGGGTATATAAGCATAAACTAGCGTGTCAAACCTGGTCAACCTTCAAGTTAACACACATTATGGATGACTTTATTATAACTTCAGTTTGCAGTGTCGCATTTGGAGGCGTGTCTGGTGTGTGGGAAGGTTTTGTGCAGAGTTAATGGCGTTACTGAATGGGTCGTAGTATGCAACGGACTGGAATATATTTGGGACCGATCGTGTAATCATAGTGCAGAGATTTGAGTGCAATCGGTTAGAGCAGGCTCTAGGTAACGTTTCACTTCTGAAAAAGAAGCTTCGTCAGACCAGGAGTGATAGTCAGGAGAGAGAACATAACTAAGTAGCAGTCAACCGACCACCACTGATTTGATCTTACTTTAAGTCTATGGAATGTCACATCACGTAGGCATGACCAGGATCAGTGGTCGATCTGCCTACCAAGGCGTGTATGCACAACAATCTAATATAGGTGAACACGGTCAAGGTCAGTTAAAACGGTGACCCCCCCTGCGCAAAACTACACAACTAATGATGCTAAGTATATTGTGGTGCTCATATCCCTACATAGGCTTAAAAATATTTATAAAAAGAAAATTCTAATTAACTAGTAGGTATAAGATGAACATTCACTATTTACGTTCGCATCAGTGCTGGGCTGTGGAGATTTATACCCCAACCACCTTATTGACCACCAAACTGGGCAATTTCGACCGTCTCCACATGTGGGCGTTCACCATGCGGTTTAATCCGCGTCTTAACACATCCACATTGCCTAGATCGACGCTGGGGCGTATTTAAAACGTGCTCCGTCAAGGCGGAATCACGAATGAATGATTGATATTCCCTCGCATCCCAGGGCTGTCTCTGGACACGTTTTCGGTATTCTTCGATTCTACTATGAAGTTCCCTGTAAGTCTGCTCTATGTAAACATCTGAACAGTCCTTACATTTGATTCTGCATGAGGTGTTCATAACGCTAGATAATGGTGTCTTATCTTCGAGGTGCATCAAAACCAAACCGATAGTTTTCCCTTTTTAATAAGTTACGCGTATGCGCGCCTTATTCAAGATTCTATTTATCGCTTCAGATGTGCCTTTTACATTCGTTATGCAAACTGTATCCGCCAGTTTTTCTGACGAGTATTATATCTTCATTAACTGGCGTTTTACAAAACTTTTTTTGGATAACGGTGGTCTATGAGCCGTCGTAGTACACATCTTAAACGAGCGTTAGTAACCATAATTTTGTCTAATTGCTCCCCGGTCTGCCAGTCATGAAAGATTAATGATTCAATGGGATCTTGGTGGCATAAGCAACAAAATGAAAGTAAGGTAATGTCGTTAGCATGTTAAGTGCCACCAAATAGATCTCGAGAGGCCACCGAAAAAAGATCAATGCTAAAAATGTTTGCTGAACCTCAAATGTACAAATAGGTTTAACCGAGAAACCAAATATAAAATGCATTGTTCAGCCATGCCTGGTTAACAAGTCCAATTGTTTCGTCATTGCAGAAATTCTTTCGCGCCCCATGAGGATCTGAAAGTGATGAACATATCAGGTGATTCTCGATAAGTAGTACTGGGACTTTCGGTGTTGAATTTATAAATTATCAGGTCGTGCATTTGAAATCAAATAAAATTGAAGGGTGACAGCCATTCCTTATGCTTAATCAGATGTTAATGACATACCGCGATTGACGCGGTCAAAGTGCGGTTCAAGAACAGAGAAATGTGAACGCGAACCTTTAAATATTTTGTTTATCTTATTCAAAATAGATAAAAGGGATAAAAGATATCAAATTGAGATTGCCGTTAACAAACTCTAGCGAATCCTACAGTGAGACAAGTGAAGTCGCGGAGAAGGCAAATAATACCCGCCAGCACTATTATTTCACTCCACGAATATCAATACATTGACACCTCGGCGTCGTAACTAATTAGATTGTATCCATTTGCATCGGTGAGGCGGATGTCGACTGATGGCAGTATGAATCGTTGCATCACCGTTTTATCAAACGAGGCACATAGCTTCAGTGTTATAAACACGACGTGGAAGTAGCGTAAGTTAAAATACCACCAGTTAAAAATTTCTATATGCTCGAGAAAATCGACGTTACCGTCATAACTAAAAATACCTTACCGAATGGCACATACCCATCGATGCAAAATCAGAAATCAATCAATGAACCAAATAAAAGGCTAAGCAAATCAAATACCACTTGATTCAGTAATACGTGAGCGGCATGTTTCAAAACTAAAACACCAACTTGGAATTGCGGAAATACCGAGCGGAGATTAACCAGACAAAATACACACGAAGTCGTGGATGGCAAACCTTGTTAAACCCATGTAAGAGGTTTAAATAGCAACATGAGGGTAACACACTCGCTGTTTCCATTAAATCTACGGCAAAAATGTAATAGACTCGTTGTTTAAGTCTAAAAAACAGCAGATCAGCTCTGAACTGTAAACCACACGGTATAGCTCCGTGTTAAACTATCAAAATTATGAGCTTAATAAAAATTCACTTTCGAGTCACACGGTGACAAGTATTTCGGCGCAATCAAAGAGCGGTTGATATGAGTGGACTCCGGCTAGCCGATCCGTTACGAAAGCAAGTTATCATACGCCCCTGAATTGAACACCAGCCACGGTAAGTGCTCGAGCTTTGTGGCTAGTTAAAGCCTGCCCATTTAGAGCCTGCAACCAGACTGACGGTTTGAATAGCTTAATGCCATTGCGATTCATTTCATGAATGAACCAAGGTCTCACACCGTGAGCGATAAACCAGCAAACAATGCACATAGCTACTTACACGTAAAAATGACTCGAAAAATAGGAAATGACAGGATGAGAAACTAAGTAATGGGGTTTAACGAACAAAGTGTGTCAACATTGATCGCAAGAATCATATTCACTGCGAATGTCGTTCGCGTCGAGATGAAATTGTCCAAATAAAAAAGCATTACATGGTAACAAAGTTCAGAAGTGCGCTTATTTCATCGCGAGTTAAAAGTTAGAAAGCTGTATTTAACTACAATACGACGATCTTCGTATTATGTTTCGGTTTAAATGAAAGAATGATACCGCAAATCGTGCTATTCTAAACGATATAGCTTTATAGACATCTCTGAAAACTGTACAGCCAGTGTCAGATGAGATTTGTAAAGACGACCCTGCACAATCACATGTTCAATAAATTTCCCTTGTACGTGAAAAAAACATTTGGAGCAATGTAACAAGAATCGTAATCATTGCCAACCTATCTGAAATTGAAGGATAAAAAAGGCCAACGTGAATAATAAATTGTAGTGTTCACATCTCCATCACTTACACACCATAACCGGTATCTGGATGTTTAACGAAACCAGGTGCGGACAGTAAGCGCATCAAGCGCTTGGTCAGGAATCACTTTGTGATTCTGTATTTGAACACCGTGGTTGATTTGTAAGAACCTTATAAAAATTGGAATACAAGTATAACTTTGTTTACCACTTCACCACTGTTTCGAGGCTCACTGAACCTGATCTTACAGTCTCCACCTGAAGACGGCAAAAAGCCAGAAACCGGTTGTGGTGTGTAAAGGATGGGGATGAGCACCAAAATTTATTGGTCTTTTATAAGCGCCTCGAGCGCTTGGTCAGGAATCACTTGTGATTCTGCATTTGAACATCGTGGTTCTTTTTAAGAACCCTATACTACAGTGGCATACAAGTATAACTTTTTTGCCAACGTGAGTAGTTTGCTAATGGGATACATCTGATTTTTGGCTAGTGGTTTGTTTGACGTATTTGGGGTACATTGTGTGTATGTATGAAAGCACAAGCCTGATCCAGGCAAAGTGCCGCACAGTCAGAGACTGCACGTTGGCTAAGATACTATCAGGTTGCCCAGGCTTAGATTACATTATGGATCGCTAAGGTTGTGATAGTAAAAATATAATCAAATTAGATCAGCCTGCAGACCTCATTGTTTCAAGTGGTCAGGTGACGTTTAAAGACACCCTCTTAATGGCCTGGAGCGAGCAACACCATCTCTATGCAGTTCAAATAAGATAAGGATTCAAATGATCAAATCCGACATTGATCATCTCGGTCTCTGTTGGGCCTATGTTTTACCAAAAGACAGCGGTAGGACTTTTTAACGCAAAACTGACGACAGATTGATGCATTTATGAACGAAACTAATTCAGCTGGCTCAAGCCTCGTTCAGGAAGATTGACGTGTAAAAGTAACAATAAGGAATATTAGACAATGAAAATTTGACTTGAAATATTTATTTAAAGGCAAGATAAATTGTAAGAATGAAAACTGAATTCAGCATCAGAGAAAATTTAACTAACAGTTCGTATAGACATACCTTCTGTTGTATCGCTTTTAAATCGGCCTCAGAATTTTTACTGCCAAGTGAAGCTGTGAGTTTGTTTACCCGTGTGTGTTGGTCGTCAAGAAGTCGGGTCAGTTTCTGTTTGGTTTCCTCAACAGAATACTCCTGAAGAGAAAATTGATTAACTGCCAAAACGAGTAAAATTGTTCATTTATTGAACAACATTAAAACAAACATAATACACGCCAGTTTCATGGTCAAAAATGAGGGTTCAATGCAATAACGATGGAACTTCTTCAACGATACTTTGGTCGAAAATTTTTAATAGCAAAGTTATATCTCAAAAGTAATGATGTATGTATGAAAGCACAAACCTGATCCAGGCAAAGTGCCGCACAGTCAGAGACTGCACGTGGGCTAAGATACTGTCCGGTTGCCCAGGCCTAGACAGATATGAGAAAGAAAATAGAAATGGTAGTGAGACTCCAGCCTGTTTCAGCATGCAGCTCACCACCGATGGCCAATCAATTTAGCACGATGTTAGCCATACAGCACAGAAATGCTGCACGATTGCACATCCGTGCAAAAGTAATGAGGTCTAATATGATTCCTGCATTCGAGAAAATGGAAATTTAAGTAGCGCGCGTTGGTGTAATAAGTTCTTGTGAATAAATTTTTCATTAGTTCACGCAATTAAATGAAATGAATGGGGTTAATAAACAAATGCCAGCGATAATTTCAAACATGCTTCACAAAATGACTTGAAAATGAACGATATCGTGTCAACAAGAAATAAATTGTGAGATCACATGACTTAATAATTATATTCTGTCATGTTTAGAGCAAAAAGTGTGTAAAAGAAAAGAACAGGTTGACGAGCCAACCTTATCCTACATTGGCATACAAGTTCAAACTATGAATCACGAGACGTTATTTGAAGAGTGCGAAAAGCACGAAACCAGTCGTGGTGTATGATAGAAATTCACGTAAATAAGGATTTTTATTGTCAATTAGTATGCATATTCTGTGCCGGGTAACTTTAGCGTATCTCAGCATAATAGTGATAATTTAAAAACTGACATGGTTGGAGTTCAGATCAGTATTTCTCTTCAAACATCCAGAAAAAACCAAAAAAATGATGTAATCCCAACTTAATTTTAATGAAATACTAAAGAGAATCACTGAGGAACGATTGAATTTCCAGTTTGATCTACAGAGTTATCCTTCCTAAATTTGTCATCAACCGCTTAGTCATGGTTACATTAAGGTAATGAATCACCCAATGAACAAAAGCTAGTTCATCACGATTATTTGTCGATACCCAATTTTCACCCGAGTGTATGACAAGGAAGTAAAGTTGAGCACATTTTATCGAAAAGTGCAAACCAGGCGTGAATGAAACCGCAAATTCACCGACTGAAATGAGTCTCAACACACTGGTCGCGATGTGCGCCATATGTGTACATGCAGAACTTTTCAAAAACGCTATGTGTACATATATGGTACACGCCTACAAAAACATACTTCTTAAAATAATCGTATTTCCGTTTTCAATTCACTAAATCTATGCTTCAATACATTGAATCTGTAATTAAAAGTGTTAAAATAAACAATTTTATAGAGGAATACCTTTATTTGTAACACTTCGCTGACTGCCTTAGCACTGAAGATATAAAAGTTAGAGCATGCCGCCCGCAGCGAAAAAAATTCAGAATCGGAAATCGCGGCCAAAGTGTTAAGCAACCAACAAGGGACTCATTTATCTTTTGAATGGTCCAGTCAAAGGTTCGTGACGCTTTGTGGGTACCCATGTAAACCATTTGGAATGCGTCCAGAAGATTTCACCCAGCGGCCACTGGCAACCAGATAAGGTAGGATCGAGCCGTTTAAAAACAAATTGTGCTCAACCAAATAGGTTTTTGACTAATGGCTTATGTAAAGTACATTCAGGTGAATGAAGTTCATATAGCTACACAATTTGACGCATGCTATTGGGTACAAACGTAAGTGTTGGAAATCTTAATATAGTGAATAGACCTAAATAGGAAACTTACCTCAGGATTTATAACTAACAACCAGGGCGACTCCTGGCATACTGGAATTAAGATGACTCGTGAAGAAATGAGAGTTTTAGCAGAAATCGTGGAGATTTTCGACAATGCTGACAATAATTCAGCATCATCATTAAATGAGTGTCATCGAACATCCGTGGTTGAGTTGAACAGTAGCAAGTTGCCTTTTTCACAAGAACATCGACGTTGTAAAACAGGACGCCAAAACTGAATCTCTGACAGAACTTTGAGAAGCGAAGACATATGATTGTCGTCCGAGTGCAGCAAGTCAGTGTGACGGGAGAGAAAGTCAAACTGAAAGGCAGAAAAAATTGCATAACCAAATTTATAGATCAATTTGTTGGCGTTTATTGGACTCGGAAAAGTACCACTTACCAACTCGGTAGCAGGAAAAGATTGTAAACCAAGTGATGTGTTGGGCTCCGAGCCGGAAAAGAATAAGCCTTGCCAAACGACTTCCGATAAATGTGGCATAATTGGATGAAGCAAATGAAGCGCAGTGTGGAGCGTGGCGAGGAATAGTTGAAAAGAATCGGATGGCCCGTTTGTCATTGCTAAATCGATACATGTGTTCGTTGAAAATATCAGGATGAGTTTATTAAACAGCAGTAGAAGACCATAATAAGCTTTCACTAGCTCTGTGTCTGATAGTGACGATCAGTATTTCATTAGGTATCTGAGTGAGTAGATGTTTCAATCTGATTTAGAAATATTTGGATCAACTTTTTGAAAAATGTCGACAGAATATGGTTAAAAGATAAGATCATTCGCTTTATCCTTCATTGATTATACAGAGGACATCATCGTGCTTGGATAAAATGTCAGAATGTTGTAGAAAATTTCGGCATAAAAAGCTTACGGTATGTATACACCTTAAATATTAAAGCATTATTGTTTAATTTGCCGTCATCCGTCCAGCAGATATCCCGTCATGGTTTCTGATGCAATAAGACTTAGTTTGCGAATAAGTCGCATCCAATGCATCACCCAAGATGAAGAAAAAGATTGATCATGCATAAAAGGCGGTTTACAGTTGATTAGTACTTAAACTAAAATACGCGTTTATAAAACGGATGTACAATCATTTAAATCATTCGTCCATTAGTGACTTGGGATAATCCTTGGCGCCTGACGCGTTGAACTGAGCGACGCATCGGACTACCCCGTTTTCCGCGAACAACGTAGAATTTAGTGATTTAGTCATGCCATCAGCAACACACACTTAATGTAATGAAACTACATGCCCATTATTGGCGACGATGACCAGAATACTAAGAGAAGACTTAGTTGTCAACGGTCAAGACACAACATCTCCTGGGACTGTGTATTGTCAACGGATCTCGAATGTGTGGACGAGGTTGGATGGCGATTGGCAACAATTGGGTTTCGCGTTTGAGCCACTGTGATTCCAGACCTTCACGAGTCTACCTAATCTATGAGTGGTTCAAGTTCCCCAAATGCGAAGTAAAATTGAGTATAAGCTTTTAAGTAGAAACAAATTTTTGTTAGCGAGATATAGGTTCAGGAAGGTGAGCACCGAGAAAATCAAAACATATCTTTTATTTGATACGTGATTTATATTTTAACGGTCCGACGGAGTTTATATGGCTGAAGGGAAGCGATAACTCACCACTGCTCTACGCGATTGCTTGTGAACATATTAACGTGAACAGGGTGGTAATCAGTCATAAACACGTTCCACTACATTGATGACCTGGTCTACATTTCACTCTGATTCACAAGGTCAAGTGACATGGCACATGTATAGCGAAGTCAGAACTACGAAAACTTAGGTTCCGGATAAACGTGGCGACTAGGGTACTTGGATCAGGGTGATCGGTTTAGTAAAACAAAGTTCATGATAACCCGAAAAGACTTTTCCAGCACTTAACATCAAATCGACAGAGATAAATAAAGTGCATGACGCAGTTCGAGTAAAAAATAAAAAATACTTCTGGGACGAACATTTTTCTCTAAACTTCACTAATTCAAGATGAATCGCGCAGAAAATGTCTAACCACCAATGTTTCAAGCGATTGACACCGGTGTGAAGGCCAAATGAGTTAGTTGATTGTTTAGGAATCCACGAGGTATGTATGGCATCAACGAGTTTCGACAACTCGGAAATCAACCAGCGATCCGATAGTGGTAACTCCTGTAATGTTAGAGAAATAAGCAATAGAAATGATACGCAATACCCTGCAGCTAAAACCGAAGAGATGGGATTAATGAATGCGCTTTTGTGAAATAAGGAACATACAAAAGTTTGGATGGGCTATTATTATTTATAATGGAGTCAAAGTGAAACTGTTTAACACGATAACACTGCTTCGCGAATCGCTCAAACTAATCTCAATACATACAAATGATGAGTGTTAATAGCACGAGACAGGCGGAGTTTAATTCCACCGATTAGTGCTCCAAAATCCGGTGCTATTTCACGGCTCAGACGAAGCAATCACTCTGAGGATCGGACACAAATGTTAAAAGTGCAAATTTTATTCCAGAGTAGGCTCGAAAACATTTTCAAAATTACAACACAGTTTCACGAAACAGTGAAGCTAATTTTAAGCACACACTCAAAGAAACATGATAAGAAAATCGACTTTATTCGTTTTCACAAATATTCAGCGAACAAAATTAGTTTCTTTGCACAAATTTCAGGAAAAATATTAGCGAACAAATTATAAAGGTAAATTTGCTTGAGAAGATTAAAATGACCAATTTCATCATCACATCCCAGCCACTTTTGGTTTTATCCAACAGTGGCATCGAAATGTTTAACTTGCATGTTTTTCTGCATACATTTGAAGTTTTTGCGGTTGGAGCGGCAATACCACAATGATTAAAAACATAAAATGCACGGCATATTAAGCCTTTAGTTTTCACGGAAATATTTTAAAAAATGTTAAAACAACAAGTTTGATTGATAAGCAAAACAAGAAAATAATGTGTAAAAATCAGTGATAAGCACGACCGATAAAAAAGTCGCACTGCAATCGTAACACTGGTAGCACTCCGGAAAACAGAGAATTAATGTTTCGCAACAAGAATCAGGGGCTTACAGAATAGTGCGATCCGATAGTTTCCCATGTATCTTTAAGAGGCGTATATGGCAAAGGTTCTGGTAAACGTCCCAATGCAAATCGACCATTTTGCCAGACCTGAAAATCGAGCAATAATACATGGGATTAAGTTTCCGAAAGGGATGCGGAGCTAAAAAATGAGTCTAAATAATTCCGCACGCAAACATTCGTATCCGACTCGATGCTTAACTGTAGTACAATTATATGAACGCGCTTTGAAGGTCCACTGGCGATGAACTAATCTCAGTTTCGACTACGTGTAACTAAGTAATTCTATAGTCGAATAACACTCCACTTACAGTGAATAAAAAACAAAAGCAAAAAGTTGCCCAAAAAGCACGACAACTGTTTTGCAATCAGGAAATAGTAATAGCAAACAAAGAGTTGAATCACTTGATCGACGTGCCTTAGAAACCACGAATAAACATCATTTGTATTAGTAAAGCCCCACGGCAGTCCTTAAAAAATCGATCTGGCTAATAGCCAAAAACTTAGGCAAAATAATTACAGAGATAACACGTGAATGAATGAATTCAGTCAATCAACATAACCATGAATCTAACCCTGTCATCAAATCAAAACTCGGAATGCACGAACATCTCGGTTGACACACTTACACCTGATTTCTGATATAGAAAGTAAAAATACCTACCTTGTTTCCAAAACGTCTCATCACCAATGCTGAATGCGGATCGAATGTAACACACGGTTGAGAGAGCACACAGCTGACGAGTGAAGCTCGAAGTGCATCAGCACCGATCGAAGAAATGGAGGATCCTACTATATTCTGTTTCATTGTAAGGAAAAATGTGTTGTTTTATCAAATAAAATTTCAAAATGGAATGTTATATATCACCATAACAATGGTGACCTAAGAAATGAACGAGAGATGCAGGTGAAGCTACATTTGGGGAAGAATAAAAAGGATGACATTCTGTAGTATACAAGTTTTAGCAATATATTTATATCGTTGGGGTTAAGGAAACGTTCGGTCGATAAAGAAGCTCGAACAGATTATTACACCCAATATAGTCACTTGTTGGCTATCTGAATGACATGTCGTATGAACAGAGCACTTATCACTAACCTATGGGATAATTGTTGAAAATGTAGTTTAAATAGTTTTGAAAACTTGTATCTCAGGCACCGGATTGCAGGTCATAGTTGTTCTCCGAGCTGGTATGGGTGATTGCGGACGTTTCATCATCAAACTAGATAACATAATCAGTGAAACTTTCGAAGAAACTGGGCAACGAGCATCATTCGAATTTATCTGCTGCTTTGCGACCTCATCTATTGTGATTGGCTAGAATCGTTGAATGTCCACGTTGTTGGCGTGTTCTCATTGGTCCGTAGACCCCATCTAATTGAATGTGCTCATTGATTGATTGTGTTGAATACCACACTTCCAGGAACTCGTGAACGTGTCGAGCTCTGCTTTTGACGATAATTTCTGTTCGCCAATCTCTGGGTTGCTAACGGAAACCGTAATGTAAAGACATGAACCAATGAACCAACTCAAACTCTGGATCCGATTCGTTGATGATACGTCCGTGATTCTAAACAAAGAAAAATTGGAGGATGCGCATTGTCTACTTAATTGCGTCTTCACTGGAATTCAATTTACGAAGGACACTGCCTACCATTTATGGATGTGAACGTGCGAAGAACCGAAACGGGGAACCTAGAAACAAGTGTATACATGAAAGGTATATACACAGATCAAATTTTGAACTTTAAAAGCAAGCACCAGGCCCCCACAAGCGAAGCTGCGTTCGAACACTATATTTGTGGTCGACGAAACGATCTTACAGACAGTGCCTTAGGTATCGCACCTGAGTGGTACTACGATATATCGGTCACAAAGAGGCAGAAGATGCTACTTCAGGAGCATGCTGTTGTTTGCACTGGAATGTAGATTTAAAGCTTACACATTCATTTACTTACCTCAGCTTTTAGCCCTTAGTGAAGCATAGTATGACTATAGAATTACAAGTTTGTGGCCAGCGAACTTCCGCTGTCAGAGACTACACGTACGTTTATATACTTTCGTGTTACTCGGGCCTAAACACTATGAGAGCTAATGACAGTAATACCGCAGCGTGGTTTTCATATGCAGCCCAATACCGGTAGCAACTGAATTTAGCAGCGCAGAAAAAGCACATCCATGGTCACTATCTAGGTTCTTCTACTGTTCTTCCCACACCAGACCCGTATCTTTATGCCTTTCACTACGGTGCAGCGTTAATAGTTTATCGGATATGCTTTTATTCGTTTAACCCTCAAGGGGATGTCGCGGTGATGACTTCGCTGAGCCTAAGGTAAGTATGCCGACCAACATTAATGTCTGCGAGCGAGTAAACACTTATTGTTTCCTTGCACGGTGAATTGTCAAAACCCTTCGTTTTTGCTGTCACACGTCAGCGGAACACAAACCTCTTCTAACACATAATAATGAATGGAGGGAGTCGTTTGAAGGTTGTCTCTCATAACCTCCAGGTTTACTAACCGTACTTGAACCTGCGTAATGGTTGTTTGACCGCCTCATCATCTTGCTGGGTGGCATCGTCAGTATTCACGATTTAATAATTTATGGCGACAAACAGAACTTAACGTTACGTACGTAGAATATTATATATTCATTCATGAAAAAATTCCTAAATGACATCAATAATTCCATGTAAAGTCGACTTAAAAGCTCACCATGAATTAATACTAGATCAACAGGATGTAGTCATTGAACAATTGAGAATACGTTTATCTCGTTGATATTTGAGATCGCGTAGTTTTTGTATTATACATTAACGTAGAGTAAAAAGTCGATTGTTTTCAATACTTCATCTACTACAAAGCTACAGTTAAGTCGTTTGTGCAATAAATTTGTGTCCACATTTCGAACGAATGTTTCGAAAAGGAGAAAGGTATCCATAGACACGGAAAGCGCATTCCAAAAGAAATAGGATAAAAATATCGGCGACAGTCAAGGCAGGAATGTGAATTAATAACTTAGCTGGGTGGTTACGTGCATATATCTTTGCCAAATGTTTCTCCGATGAGCAAAACATCTTTCGAACAGACTCGCAGTTGGCATTCTTAGGTGTTTGTATTTTTTTATCGATTCGCCATCACTTCCAGGAGTTGACCGAGTTTATATTCTGCTTTTCTGTAACCAGTTTCTCAACAGACCATAGGTCACAGCCCGTTGAAGGTGCTGGTTCATTGAGGTCGTTGTTGAATGCTATGCTTCAATAAATTTTACTTTGGCCACTATTTTCCTGTGGTCTTCATCTAACTGATGCCTAAATTGATTATAAATTGTTGAGATTAATGATTTCGGGTCATGTCTACATGCGGCAAACTAGTATTCATGTAATTTTGTGCGCAGCTTGCGGTTTGTTTGTCCGACATATTGCTTTTCGCAATCTCCAGACGCAAACTTGTGAAATTTCGATTTTTCTTTTGCAGCTTCGTTTTTCGGATGGTTGAAACGGTTGCGTAGGGTTGACGTGGGTTTGAGAGTGACTTTCACTGCAACTGTTGAATGCTTGGACCTCGGTAGGTATGTTCAGATAACTAGAAGTTGCAAAAGTTACTCAGCTATCTAAACACTGCGCCGGATCCATCGATAAGGATTCTAACATCTGCATCAGTTCTGTTCTATCCAAATTTATGACTTCGCCATTGCCTGAACTCACAAACGCACACAGATCTCTGGCTAAACGCACGCCAATATCTAAGCCGGAAGCTAGATATCTCCTTTGGGAGAGAAAAATGACTGCGTCATCTGTGAAGTCGAGCTCTTTTAGCTCGCCATTAACGGTTCAATGGATAGCCTTGATTTGATGTGACATTTTTCATCACGCAATAAATTACAAGCATGAACAGGGATGGTGATAGCGAGCACCCGGCGTTTCGCCCCATGTGAGATATGAAACTGCCCGTGACAAGTTACTCATATAAAATAAGACAATTCATGAATTCATATGAGCCTCAAATAATGTTGTATAGCTTTGAAGGTACGCCATAGAGACCCACAAGTCTCCAGAGAGTTTCATAATTTACGCTATGTAAAACCATTTCAACGTCAATTATTGCTTCACGATACACGTAAAAAGTTGAATTCCGAAAAGGTCTGGATCGCCTAACGCTTATAAGCAAAATTTATTTGCAGGTAGAAGAAAACTAGTAGCATACATAGGGATACTTTCGGTCCCCAAACCCTCATTGTGCAATATCAAGAAGGCAACAAGAAGCGTGAAGTAATCTATAATGCAAGCATATAGCCTGAATGGAATTCACCGATGCTATGATCGGCATACAACTGGAGCAGTCCCCTCAAGCCACAAAGAAAAAAATGTCGACCTTCATTATAGAGACGATAAAATGTATGTGGATCTCATCGCATAAAAGAGATTAACC
>JACCGJ010003647.1:0-23691 GCA_013407085.1 Atriophallophorus winterbourni | reverse complement strand
AAGAGCAAAGATGTTCAAATACAGAATCAAATGTGATAAATCTTTAGGCATTTAGGACTCTTATAATCTAGCAATATAGTTTGGTGTTCACACCTCCAAGTCATACTCCACTAATGGTTTCTGGCTGTTTACCGTCATCACCAGCGGACAGTGAGATCAGATTTACCGATCCTTGAAATAGCGGTATGATGGTATAAAACGTAAAGTTGTGTTTTTTTGGAGATATTTTTGTTCCATTCTTTTATTACAATCATCAAATATTGATTAGAACGTGTGAGTATTTCTGCAAAACACATTCCAATACAGATCCTACGGCATATTGTCTGATGGCCATTTATACGTTGGTAGGTTAAACCTTGTGCACTAATTTATCAAAATGGTTGCTATAAGGTGGTTTAACTTGGTTTTATTTTGCCTGCAAACGAAAACTATCATTGCCTTCGATATTACGGTCGTTCATCCAAGTAAGCGAGTAATTTTATCACCATATGAACTGATTAAAACCTTTTTCGTAAACGTTGAAATCTCTCACAATTCGAGCTTCAGATAAGATTGTTTATTTTGTTGGGACTTTCTTATTTCTAATAACCGAGAATTGATTTCAAGAAAACCACATTTATCAAAATTGCATCCTGAATGAAACAGGCGATTTATTGTAGCTAAAAACGAAATACATGTTCATTTTATTTTTGCTGAAATATGTCATTAGAATGTCTTACGTTATTCCGAGGTGCCTTATTGTTGGAAAAATTGGTAGGCATAAAAAAATTATAATTAGTTATGTCTAGTAGCATCACTAAAATGTTGATATCTGAGATTTCAAGCTCTTGTTCTCAGTTGAATCGCCAAACGTTCAACGGTATAGCCTCTTCATCACACACGATATTAATTATACATAACAACTGATCAAATCATTTTTATAGGTCTTTACAAAAACTGTAGTTTTGTTATTTATACGAAATAATGTTCGATTCCACAGTTAAGAAAGATTATTTATGACATGATTCAATCACTTAACTTACGTAATCACGTTTACGTCCAATTATGCATCATCATTTTTTTACACGAGTTACTGTTAGTGCAGCTAAAAAAATGTGAACAAAGTAAATTGTTGCTCACATCCTCAAAACTAAAACACCACTACCGGTTTCTGGCTGTTAGCCTTCATCAGGTGAAGGCAGTAAGATATGTTCCTGTGTGACTTGAAATAGCCTATAAGTGGTTAGCAATGTTATACATGAATGTCAATGGTACATATGGTTCGCACAATGAACCACGGATTTCAAACTCAGAATGACATAGTGATTCGTGGTCATGCACTCAAGGCTCTTATGAATGACCAACGTGATGTGTTGCTCACATCCGCCCGGACTAATACGCCAATACATGTTTCTGGCTGTCTGCCATCTTTAGGTTGAGGCAGAATATTATGTTCAGTGAGCTATGAATCAGAGGATAAGTGGTAAACAATGTTATACTTGAATACCACTGATACATTGGCTTCAAACAACGAACAACGGTGTTCAAACACACAATCACTCAATGCGCTTTTGTATGATCAAGTTAATATGTATACATTTTTTAATAATGGTATCAATATTTACTCTTAGATAATTTCATTAAAACATTTAAATTAGGGCAGAGGTTTCTTCCAATTTCCAATTATTACTCCTATGCTGATCTCTTGGAGATTGCTGCGTCATATTTAGCAGCGCCCTCATCCGCAATTTTCTCAAGAAATGTGTACTTGATAAAGCAAATATTAGAATATTGATATGATTTCATAAGTATTCAACTCAGCAAATTTGTTTATCCAGCAAAATTTGCGAATGAATTAAACACTTAGTTTGTAAAATCATTTCAATTCTTTGATTTAAAATCAGCCTCAACATTTATATACGGAATCTTATTTTCAAACAGATTACACGATCCTATGTAAAAACGTAGTCTCATATAGATGCTCGTGTAATTTTTAATGCATTGAAATAATATAAAATGAAATAAAATAAATGTAGTACATCTTGTACGATCTAATAAAAAATCTTTCAGGTTTGAGCAATATTTTATGGTTTTAGCCGAATGATTCAAGAATGAACTTACAACTGATTTTCTTAGCATTGCACTGGATTTATCTTTTGATAATTGTATATTTGAGCTATTGTTCATTACATTTGCTCATAGTAAACGCAGTTTTTACATTGATTCGAGACCAGGCATGTCAACGAATTTATTTTTGTTTCAATGATACTTATCAATTTCAAATACCTTTTTTTCATCAAACTTGCAGCTGGGAACATCATTGAATTTGTTCCGACGGACGTCTTTTATATCAAGAAAGGTGATGTACCGCAATTGAAGTGTACGATTAAGACCAGTGAAGACGTTAGGTGAGTGAGGGTTTCAGATTTTAGATTTCCAATTGTAGTTCTGACAAAATTGGTTCCAATTTATATTACTAATAAATTATGTGTTCAAAAAATGTAAGAAAAATTTGCAGTATTCTGCAGCACCAATAGTTTTTAATCCCTCTCAGGAATAGAGATAAATTGGGAACTTTTCTCTTTAATAAATGTGCGAATTTTCTGACGCATTTTCAGGCAGCGTTTTGTCCTTTTGAGAGCCAAAATTTAAAGTTTACCTGACAACTGGATTCTAGTTAATAATACAGAAAACATCCATCATACTGAGCGATAAACTGAATTATATTTTGTAATCCGCACGTGTTGAGCATTTTGGAAAGCGTGAACAAAATTCAAATCCGCCGTACTCCACCGTTGGATACGTTTGGCATTTCGAAACTATTCAATTTTCTACATCCATATATATTTGAATGGTATTAAATAATTTGGTTGAACCAAATGTCCGATTTTGCATGCATTATCATAACACACATCCCGCTAAATATCCAGTTGTGTTTATGTTCATCAAGTATGGAGAGTAGTATATGTTCGGGCACCTCATGACTTAACAAATTGACTGACCAAAACTTGGGAGCATCGCTTCACATGTCCAAACTGTTTCAATATTGGCGTATACTTGGCCTGCTGTCAATAATATTTTTTGGAGAAGGCAAACCGACTATGATATGACCCGCGATTTTACAAGTGTTTCAGAAATATTGCACCTCAAATCGCAGCTACTAATTTTCAAGAAATCCAGTTCAGTATATAATATCCGTCATGAGAATGCCTTGGAAAAATAGTACGGCCCCATCCTTAAACAAATAAATTTTCATGTGTCAATTATATTACATTTTCTGTCTTACACAAATATTTCGTTTACAGTGCACTAACACAAGGTTGGATTCAACTGAATAATTCGAAATTTATCCCGAATCCCGGTCCACCTCAAACGCATCCATCAGAGACTAAGACGTATGTCTACACAAGTCCTGTAAATCAGGCGTTGGACGAGGGTGATTATGTATGCAGTGTGAAGGGTCTATTTGGAACTGCCATAGGAAACAAGACTTCGTTGAAAATAGACCGTAAGTCGTTATCATATTCTGTTACAGACATAAATAAAATATGTTTTCTGAAAAGTAAACCTTTCTCTCAAATCAAAAAGTCTAAATTCAGCACTATTTTCATCAGAATGTTATGTGATTAGACAATTTGATGCCATAACAAAGAAACCTAATTTGGAGTGTGGCAAGAAACTTCAGCTAATTCCTTAGAGTAAGCCGATTCTGCTGCTTCCATGGTTGAAGACTGCTTCGAAGTGTGAACAGTTCTTCAGATAATAACAAACCGACATACAAATGTATTCCGCGGAAGCGCATGACAGACTATTGCGTATGTAAACCTAAATTGTCTTCCTAGTTGCCAGAGGTTACGCTTAAGAAAATTCCAAGATAGCTTGTTCTGTATCGGCCAAACTAGCAGCTTATACAGTTAAGTTCGTGAAACTCGGAAATTATCACAACAGTGCAAATTCATTTATTTTTTTGTTTATCGGCGATAACAAAATTGTTTTATCGTAATAGTTGAGGTGGATCATTACTAAATAATAAGAAATGGTTTCGACCCAGTTCTCAAAATAGTTGGGCTGAAATCTTGGTTTCGATAATTCGAGTAATTTGGTTTTTATTCTAACATTCGCTCTTCGTTAAGAATGAAAACTTGAGTGGCAAGTAAGTGGATTTCAATTGTACCAATAAAAAATTTGGTTGCTACGTGTGTTGAAGGATATTTGTTGTTCCAAACTTATTCAACTTGAGCTAAACATTTTAGAATATGGTTACTAATTATTCACTAATAAGATGCATGTATATCCTGATTCGCACTACTTGAAATGTTCAAACAACGCGAAAGTAGTCGTATATATGTGTGATGGAATAAATGCCAATATGGATTATCAATGAAAGCGCCTTTTTTACAAAACACCGAATGTTGAATTTCCTTTGTAAATTAATAAGGTTCGGCGGAATATATAGCGGTTTAAAACACGTCGTTTGGAATAATGACGTCATTTGATAATGCGAAAAACAGATTAATCGGACGGGAATGCAGAACACATCTTCTTGTTTTACTTTAAACGATCTTTATGATACTTGACAATAATGTTTACGCCAGTGAGGTTAAATCTCAGGCGCCGCACTTAAATCAACTACAGAAAAGTTTTAATAGATTGTAGAAGATTTCAACGATTGATCATAATTCAACATACCTAACGTAATAAATACATTTTGAACGAAGGAATACGAATAGTTCAGGCATGCAAACGTACATATTCAATTCAGGTTTCTTTTGGCAGGTGTGCTCTTATGTTCAGAAGGAAGTTTAACACTTATACTCAACATCCACTGTCATGTAGGTTTCTCTAATCATGGAAAATGTCTTCATTAGTAGACCCTATTGGTTTAAAGACAACCACACATTCATGTGCATGAAGTGATAACTGATAATTATGATCGGAGATCCCTCATACATGTGAAAATATAACGGTGATGCATGTCAGTGAAAGCATCACGGAATTTGTCGAGCTGACGTTGTTCTAATCGTACACGAACCTTGATTGAATGCTTGTTCTATTAAAGGTGTCCACACCCATCCACGTTTTCTGTGCTTAAGTTTCATAGAACCCGTAGATATTTAGGTTGCGCCGACCTACATCAGTTATGAGTGAGATGTAAAATATTCATGGTTCATACTGAACATTATTTGTATCACAAATTGGTCAACTCAATTATCACATATTTTTAATCGATATGTCGCAGTTAGCGTTGGATGGAATGTACATAATACCAAAATCAGGTCACTCTGAGCGCGATAATTTTAAGATTCCACGTTACTTCTTCTTCGATTCCTGTTAAATAAATGATCGATATCGCCATAAGACATTCAACAAACTCAGTTGAATGATTGTCAGGTGAAAATAAGTCGTAATATATGGTAAATGTTGTATTATTTAATAGTCATATGGTGCATAACATTCACTTGGCAAATCATATTTTTTAAAGAGTTACATTTTGTCAACCGAAGAAAGAAGATTTTGTGTTATATAACTTTTATTGATTGAACAAGTTGTAATATTTATCCACAGTTTTATTGAATATAATGTTTACAATAATATATTATGATATTTCTGATCACTAATCATCAGTTATATACCTGTGGTATTCATATGAATACTTGCAATTTGAAAGTTTAATAGTCCTGTATTTTGGAAAATATTTTGTGTTTTGAATGCAGACCCTTGGAAAACTGTCAATCTTTTGACTTTCAAACATCTGAGTCCCGTGGGTAATATACACAATCTCTGGTGCATCGTAAGAACGCATGACAATACCGTCGAAATAATCTGGAAAAGAAACGGCCTGGTTATTGATTTCGAAGCTGAGTCCGAGTGGCTACGAATAGATGAAAACGGTAAGCCATCGATCACATTTATCTATCTAGCTATCGATCTCTTTCACTGATTCAATTCCATTTCATTCAATTCAATTTTAATGGTCTAAAAAGCACATAGCTTTACAAAAACCACAGAAAAATATGGAAATTAACAAGTAACATATCTCAGTAAAAACGGGATTTGTTTGCTTACTGAACAGTTGGGGAATCAGGTAAAAATCCAAATGATAGAAACTGTTTTCACTCAGTGGAATGGCACATGTATGTCCATGGGGTCGAGATGATTTGATGGGTGAGTTCAAAGTTATTGGGTTGTGGAATACATAGTCTCAATGTTCGGATGGGTCGCCAGGAATTTGTCTAAGCTGGATTTGAATATGTCCAAGTTGGGTCCATGTGCAACATTCGAGGGTAGGGAGTTCCAAGTGAAACATACACGTACAGAATGAAAATATCTTCGACATTTCAGTCGCGAGTCAAGAATTAGTGCTGTGTACTCATGACTTCGGCTGGTTCTTGGTGGTTGTCTTGTGAATAGTGTATTAAGGGGATAGCTAGTGGTATGTTAAACATTAGGATCAGATCACCTCTAAGACGTCGGTAAGGAGAGTCGAATAGGTTGAGGTTTGCAATACGCTATTCGTATAAGTGTGGGGAGGTTGTCTCGTGCTTTAAAATAAGAACTCAAGCCTTAATGAATGAATTGGAATCGATTTATGTGTAGATTGTAAATAATGTGTATGGATATTAAAAGTGTAATTTATGAGAATTTTCGATTCCATGTGCTTCCACTTGGTTCTGTTTTACGTATTTCGTTTTTCCATTACACCTATGGTCTGTGATATGTTTCTGATTATTCTTGTTAGCAACATTTTACAGCTTATCACCCTCGTGCCTAAACATGAATTAATTTGAACTCAGAAAATCACATAAAATGTAATCATATTTCAATTTGAAATAAGCGTTAAAGTGCGTGGGGCGCATAATTTCTTGTTCCATAAGTAGAATTAGTTTGACCAATTGTGCACATTAGAATGTAAACCTGAATGAAACCAATTTGTATACTGATAGCAAAGTTTTACGAACGCCGCTGCTGTGGTCTGAATGCAAGTATGAAAATATGATATCGACATTGTCATTTTTCAAAAGCCCTTTGCTCAGTACAACTTGCGCAATACATGAAACATATCAAAACGTAGTAAATGCCACGCTACATCGCTATACGTATATGCAGAGAATTTTAACATAGTGCTTAATGTGATGACGCAACGAAGTTCGTTCTTTGTCTAAAAGAGATCTTGCCCTAATGTGATTGTCTCTCAATTCTTGTTTACAACAAATCTATCTGCTTTTCACAGCAGATATTAAGTGGTTGGGTGTGTTGGTAGTTAAAATGATGTTTTATTGTGTGAACTTGTGCATTTGAATTGTGTAAATACGGCTTCACGTAGAATACGTTCCGATTTTGCATTCGTACATCCTATGCTAAACTCTGAAAACCGATTACGAGTTTGGTTGCATGAACATTGTTAAAAGTATATTTGAGCAAACACAAGCTTTGAAGTAGTCATGTAAGTGACTTCAAAATGTAGCCAGTCAACGAACTGGTGCGTGCACGCACATAACATTTTCAATTCGCGAACACAAGCAGCACAACCTCCAAATATCTTTCGTGTCAACCTTATTCAGCATTTGGTTACAGCGCAATTAGTTAAGTATCAAATCAGTTTGCAGATGTGAACCGTCCAGACAAGATTCTATGTAAATTTATATTTTTATAATGTCTGCAAAAATCACGTTTCAAGTGCGCGTGTTTGTTATGGTAGTTATGTAAACGAGACAAATTGCAATCAAGAGGACCAAACATTGCAACATACTGTGATATGGATTGCTTGTGAAAGTACAACAGTTATTCATCCAGTTGGGTTGTGGACAGACAAGTTACACTCAATCCTCACGTGAATCTGTCTGCTACTGTTCCCCATGCTGTAGTTTCAGCATTAGTTGACAATGATCTTGTAATTCAAAATCTCCGGATATATGTAGATAACACGGGCGAACATTAGCTCGTACCACGTAACTTGTACCGTTGTGTAACAATTTCAGCAAGTTTGTTTAGCAGGAGTTGGGTCTGTGAAATGTCTGTAATTATTTTTAAGCGATATTTTCAGCTTATCATCATCGTGCCTAAACATGAATTACTTCGAACGCAGCAAATCCCATAAAATTTGATCATACTTCAATTTGAAATAAGAGCCGAATCGCGTGGGGCGCCTAATTTGTTGTTCCATAAGTAGAATTAGTTTGACCGATTGTAAACATTAGATTATAAACCAAAGGGCAACCAATTTGTATATTGAAATCAACGATCCCCGAACGCCGCTGCTGTGGACTGAATTCAAATATGATTATATGACCTCAACATTATTTCATTCGTTGCCAATTTCTTCATCGAGAGAACAAATCTTTTGACTCCGTACAACTAGTGCAAAACATAGACCAGGTGTCAAACGATTATGATGACGATCTACTCTGATTTTCATTCCTGTTAAATGGCCACTTCAAATAAAACTGTATTAATCGAGGTTGGAACCGTTAGTTACAGCATACTGCGAAACGACAAAAACTTTTTTGGTGATTTTGTACGTGTATGTTCAAGTTAGGTCAATGATGCTTGGTTGAAACCAGGGATAATGTAAGATAATCACATCAATATATCGCTAGAAACCACTCCATTCAGTTGACAGTTAATAGCACATTTACTCTGCGATGGTTTATAAAAAAATTAAAATAAAACTGAATATTACAAATCTTTTGGAATATAGCCTTTCAATTCTTATAACCATTCATAAATCTCTCTGCAAATACTGGCTTGCCTAAACAGAGCGCATCTTCCTAATTACAACGTGAGCAAACATATCGACATTGTTCCGCTGAACAATTCAGCATATCATTCATATATATTTATACCATTATTGAAGCAATTACTGTACATCGTGGGACTCTGATATTCTCGTTAATAATTCTTCAAATGTAAGCGTCTTTAATTCATTGATAACAATCTTGCTGTTTTTGTAGCAGTTAGGAAATACCAACGTGATCGTTAGCCTAAAATAATAAAGAGCAGTAAAAATATCTAATCTAATGAATGTATCCAATCGTTCATGATGTGAACTAGTATTACTTATGATTGAGTATATTCATTATTATCTTACTGCGCTGGGAGAATATCATGAATCACTTGTGTCTGATACGTGTTTGATAGGAAAAATAATTTGGAACGCCAAAAATACAATGTCGAGTTGTACCGTTTCAATTTAAGTTTCGCAATCAGCAGTAACAATTTCAGTATTTTAAGGGTTCTCAAATCAAGAACATCGTAGGCAGTTCTGACACAACTCTAATGCCAGCAGCAGAGAAGTCGTCATTCCCATCTTCCACTCGATCTCGTAACGTAAGATTTCGTGGCATTATTTCGAGATCTTGGTTTACTGATCGTACACATGCATTTTCGTTGATGAATTTTAAGTTATTGGTATACCACAAAATTCAACTTTTGGAATCGTTTCACTCTGGTTCTAATAATCTTGCGTTTTTAGTTTTTCTCAATTTTTTCACTTCAACTCTACGCCACTAACGAACTTATTACTCATTCAAATCTCCAACTACATTAGCGTTCTTTGATGTTGCAATATATTTGCATCGTTAGTTATACATTTAGCAACGTGTGTTTAAATACAGAGTCATATTACAGGATTAATTTTTGATTTTACCCTAATAAGTGATCTTCAATTCAGCACGCTCACTAAATTCATCATCGATCAGGCGTATGCGTACACAATCAAACTGTGTGTAATCAAATTTAACGGATTAGTCATAGCAAAATGACATCGGTCAACCGAGTATTGGCTGCCACTGCGAACATCTTGGATATGTTGATCTCCCAAATCAGACTGATTAGACATCTGGAACGGATTTGAGCATGACTCAATTACAGCATTATAAATTTCCTGTATGGACATGAATAACAGTAGTAGGTCAAAAACTTTTTTTCGAACTATAACATCACACAATATGAAGATAAGGTGATATTTGTTTATAATTATTCAAGCAACAAACATATTTTGTTCATTTGAAACATTAATTTCTGCTGCAATTGAAATTGTGAAATTTATTATATATGATTTAAACAGGAGTACTCTACGTGTATCCAACTGATGCGGCACCAACTTCACCTCAACGATTCGTTTGCGAGACACACAATTTGAATTCTGACCTGAGCACCAAAGGGCATGAAGTAACATTGCAATTTACAACGCAAAACCGAATAGCTAGTGACAGAAGCAGGATTTTTCATACTTCAAGAAGAACCAATAATGTGTTGGTCGGGGATTCCATAATGTTGAGTTGCATATCGCTTGGAAATCCTTTGCCTACCAACAAATGGACGTTTAACAATGACGCGATTGAACCAGTAAGATTTGAAATATATCAATATCAACTTTATCGCATTGATAATTTCAAGTATCTTAAACAATATTAATTTACAGAATTTGATTAGAAATTAAAATAAATGATAAACATGTCAATGTTGTGAAACGGAAAATTTAATGGATTATCTTATAAAGATTCTCACACGCAAATAAATTATTACATAAAGTCTACGCTACTGTATCCGCTAGCATTGAATTTCACACAAACGTTTTGGACGGTTATTCTGCTAACCACAAATTGTATTTCGGACGACAGCTGTGAGATTTTTCTACCAATTTCAGGGTCGATTTCCCGAAATAACTTTAAAACAAAAAGGAGCTGCTTTGTACATCAGCAACATCCAAACACATCATGCTGGAACATATAGATGTGCAGCACCGCACCCACTCAATAAACTACTGGAAACTTCAAACTATTTTATTCTAAATGTACAAAGTAAGTTGTCAAATGTTATTCTACCTTGCATATTGATTAATTTTGAATAGATTTCATGCAAAATATTACGTTTAAAACAAAAATATTGTTTTTTCGCCATTCGCTTCGATCGAAACATTTGTGATCAATAAAAACGACACATTGCAAACAAATCGAAAAGGTAACCGGCCTTCCATCGTGGTTCGTTGTACGAACCCTATATAACAGTTGGCATACAAGTATAACCTTGTTTATCTTTGATCCAATGTTTCAAGGCTCACTGAACCTGATCTTACTGTCTCCACCTTGGTGGAGTGTAAGGGATGGGGATGTGAGCAACACAATACTTTGGTAAACCCCTTATCCAGTTTGAACAATATGTTTATTTCAGACTATCGAGTTTGGAAATAGAAGCGTTTTAGACAAAAACATTTTACCGAAAAGAGATAAGGCGATTGACGGATTGAAATAGACAAATGCAAATCTGGATAGAAATCGCTGAAACCATTATATGCACTAAGCTTGTTAAGATAGAATAGCAAGTTACAATTCAAGTGACGCACACAATCACACTTTGTCAAAAAATAATAATGATCTGGATTGTAGATGGTTTTGATCAAAGTCGGGCGGCGTATTCACCTGCATGGATAATCAGTGCACCCATCATGTCTCTAAATGTTCGTGGACTGCAGATTGTGGTGATTTCAATCCAGAAATATAGGTGAAAACATTCTAACGAAACCTTTTCATTTCAATCGCCTCAGCGATAAGTTATTTTCAATAGCTTGGCTTATTACATTTTTACGGTCAAACGCCACTCGCAAGCGTTGAATAACGAAACATTCCAAATCCAGATTAGAATTCTTTGTCAATCCTTCTTAGTGGTGAATATAAATCAGTGGTTATGGTACGGTGATGCTGTTCTGTAGCTTCAAATTCTGACTCGAAGCTTAGTACACAATAGTAATACGTTACTTCAAAGACTTTCATTCATTATCTTGAACATTCCGGCGTATTTAGTAAGCGAATTTCTGCAAATATCATTTCATATAGGCTGCACAAAAACCATGATTATGTTTTCTATTCAGAGTTGTGATTTTTTTACAAAACACCGTATAATTTAATCGAATAACTGTGATCGGATATTTTCAGACCTGCTGTTTGTGTTCAATTGTCAATCAATTGCAATCGGGAGTTATTTTTGTCCCTAAAAAATAGCAGTTTGACTAAATATCGTTTGGCGGTATTACAGGAAAGCCAGCCATTCTAACAATTCCTTCGAATACTGAAGTTCTTATGGATCATGGAGCATCGATTTATTGTTACATCGATGAAGCACGAACCGTCCCTTCAGGCACCGTTACCTGGCTCAAAAACGGTGAGAAGCTTTCTATGAACGACGAAAATTTACAACTAACGGATGATAATGTGAGTGATTGGCTACCAATTTGATAATTTCTTTCAACATTCACCGTTTATTCAGGTATCTTCAAATTTGTTTTTATCATTATGCTGTAGTAAACATCTAGATAGTACAAGCAATTCATATTTAATTTCAAATGATATTTATATATCATCATTATGCTGGTTCACAAGTTCAAGTTTAACATTGTTCTGGCCCTACTTTGGTCGATATCGATCTTCGATATACATCACAATCGCATGAATTTACTTGTTCTATGAACTCTCGAATGAACAAACATTCCGATTCTGGAGGCACAATCTATCTTGTAGCGCTCGCAACGATGGGCAGAACTCAGACGTTGGGGTCATTTGCACACTGGCGGCGCGATCTGCGTACAACAGTAGAAAGCTGTATCGTCTCCTCCCCAGCTGGTGTATAACATATTACGCATTGCATCCAATGTGAGGGGTCAAGAGCAAAGTTTTCTTAATTCGCAGCACATTGCCAAGATCTTTCATATAACTCGAGCAAACGTCTTTGTAACGCATGTGTGGTTTGCCCAATGGTCAACTACCTGATTGCAACTCACCATAGAGTAGATCTTTCGGAACACGACCATTTTCTATTCTATTGACATGGGCAGGACACCGCATGCGGCGCTATCGTAGTGGGGTGAACATGCTCTGTAGACTGGCTATTGAAAGCACTTCATCATTAATCACTCTGTCCATACAGGATATGTTCAATATACGACGGATAATTCGTAGTTGGGAAGCTTTCAGCTTTTGGTCGTGTCCTGCCTGGGCGGTCCAAATTTTACTGCCATACAATGAAACATTTATTATAAACCACGATTTTTTACAGCCAACATGCGGACACCCCAAACTCGAGAGTTCAATCGAAACAAATGAGAGCTGCTCTTGCAATCAGCTTTTCAATCGCCGTGTCTATCAAAGTATTACCTATAATGGTTAAACCACCTAATGTGAAGGGATGTACTGGTTCAATTTGACAGTTTTCAACAGTGATGTTTGGATGCGATACAATCTCTTGCCTATGCTGATGTTTAGCAGAAAGTCTTTGCTTGCCGACAAAAACAGCTCATTATCGTTTAGAAGGGCACTTAGGAGTGAGACATAACGGCCTCATCTACAGCAATCAGCAGGTCATGGATTTGTACATACCGTGAATTATATTTTGCCCTCAACCGTTTCAGGTTGATAAACATACCATCACTTCGCGTTGCTATTGTTCTCTTCCTCAAGGCGTGCTTCAAAAGCAGAATATAGCAAATTCAGAGCAGCGTGAGCGTACGAAAACTACCTTGTTTTGAACCTCAAGAGAATTTCAAAGGCTTCTGAAATAAACACATAAAATGGACTGAGCATTTCCTCCATGAGTCGATTGAAATAACAAAGTTCAGCAGTCTTGGTTCAGCCTATAAGATCGAGCATTTTTAAAGACAATATTTGCTGACCTAGTCAAATGCCGTCGTTAAATCGATAAAAACAGCGTATAATATCATTCGTTTTTCCCGCTAATTTTTCTCAAGTTGTCTCAGGCTGGAGATCATGTTCAACGGTTGACCTTCCCCTGCAAAGCCACATTGGGATTCAGAGTAAATTCAATAAGCTAAAGTGTGTAGTCGGTTCTGTAAGAATTTATTTAACCGTTTGAGTACGAAATCCAGGAAGGAGATTCCCCTAAAATTGTTGCAGTCTACTCTCTTACCTTCATTCCAATAGCGTGGTGCATTTTTTTGTGTTTGGCCTCTTTTGTGGACGCACTTCGCCTGCCGCACCCTCGAAGGCAAATGGTTTAAGGTTTCTGCAAATGCTTTAGTCTGCTTTTCCACAGCCGTCGCAACAGCCCCGTCGGTTTGTATAAACGTTGCCAACTTAAAGGTAGCTGTAATGCAGTTTAGATTTTAAGTTTCAAATCCGCTTGTTTTATGTCCTCGTTTTGCTGTTGTACCTAGGTCGTTTTCGCACGGCAAAACCCAAAACTCAGGCCCATCAGAACCACTTCCATTTCCGCTAACCGTCGAATATTTTTCTGTTAGATTTACAGTGTCTCGTAATCTTGCAGGACAGCCATGTATAAATTCAGCCTTTTAGCGCAATGCTCATCACAAATGATTTTCCTACGCCTCTGATATTCATGACGTTGTAATGAAATCTTGAAAGCATGGACGTTCAGGGTTAACAGTTTCTAAACTGAACTTTGTTGTTTAGTAATTCGTAGGTGTTTTAGGGCATGAATTTGTGGATGCTAAGTTCTAAGTGCTAAGAGGAGGTCACTCTTTATCCGTCGTTGGGTAAAATCGTGTAAATGTATTGTTATTATTCGTTCCGAGAAATTCAAGCACCTATTGAAGTTTTTTCGAACGATTAAAGCAAAATCATCATAACAGTTTCTTGCGCCTTTCACTGACATGCGTACTAACAAGCTATTCTCGTCATTCTGCCTGGCAACATACACGTTTACGCAAATGGTTAATTCTAGATTGCCACAAAACACTGCTTCTGGACTCAGTCTGGAGCATAACTATTCACCGCGACATCTGCTATCAGTAATCTTATACTGAAAATGCAATTGCGGGTTGACAAGGACACTAGTAAGGATTTTAAGCTGATCATGAGATATGACGGTTTGGCCACCAGGAGATTTACTCCAATTCGGATGTTTTGGTCGGAAAAACAATCCGTTTCGGAAGTCGTTGGTCTGGCATCCGTAAAATGTATCCTAACCAGCTTAACCTATTCAGGTTGATATGCTATTCTACATTAACATAAGTTCTAAAGCGATTTTTTTCGAAGAGGTTCATTGCGTTTGCCAACTAAAAAAATGCTGCGGTGTTATTTTTTTCCAAAAAATGTGAAAAGCTGAAAGTGTGTTATTCACGCAAGGTCTAACATTCGCAAACAGAATGATACAGCTTACAGTGTGCCTCTGCATTTGAATGACAGAGGTAGTCCACTCTGACACCAGACGTGAATAAAGTTGCGAAATGCCACGGTTGTCTTAAAAACTTGCACATTACCAGTAATCGAACGGTGCAGATTTACTGATAAAATAGCGAGTTCAAGTCCACCGTCGTTCCAGATTGAAGGATAGGAGGAAATCATGACCCCAACGATTGAAGTTTGTGCGGCTTTTGATTAGCAAGAATAATCTTTCTTTCAGAGATCGAAGGGCCAATGATTATTCCTGCTTCTTCTATCATGCTAGGCAACGTTGTGAATAATATGCACTAGCTTTGTTTTCTCCCTGTATACCCTCTTCAATAAATCATGATTGCCTTAAGAATGGGACCACTCGTAATTCATTAGATAGGGGATAGACGAGGTCTATCATAAGTCATATACCATCATCACATGTTTATTGTTTCAATTGTTTGATATTTGGATTGCACATTTTTAATTGTTCAATTTTAATCTGATCGGATTCTCAGTTGTTAAATAATGTGTTATCTACTCAGGTCATTTAATTCAGTATATTCAAATTTGAAGTCACCTAGTAGGCTCATTAAGTTGATCAAATGAAACAATGCGAAGCAATTCATGGCCACACTTACACGGAAGTTGAATACAAAGTTCTTAGAACAACCTACTGCATATTTGTGTGTTTGAATGTTTGAAAAAAATGGTTTTTCTAATAAATCATGCTATGTTATTTTACTCAAATTGCCATATTTTCAAAATCCTAATTAAACGTTTTCATATGCTTATTTCTTAGATGAGCATATACACCATACAATATAAGCGAAAAATACAATATTAATCTAAATAAAATACATATATATTCATTCATTTTTTCACAACCCCCGACACATATTCAACAATTTTCGGGATAGACACTCTTTGTGGGCAACTTAAATATTGGATATTCCGCAATGGTTCAATGCAACTATTCCAACGAAAACGGTTGGGCCATTCAAAATGCGTATATCAAAACTCTAGTACCAAGGCCTTTCGTTCTCACTGATGCAAGTCTCAATGAAGTTGCTATCGCGGACGATCCCGCAACATTGGTATGCAAAGAGACTGGTGGACCGTTAACAAGCAAACAATTAATTCTGCATGATACCGAGCGCCAAGGCCAAACCATTCAGATAGTGAGTAATATATTTTTTTAATTATTATTAATAAATTCTAAAAAAGTTCAAATGTAGAAATGCAAAACGTTATTGGCATTCTATGGTTTTCGTCATTCAAATTTGAAGCAAACCCCATGGTTATATTACCAATAATTTCACCAGAAACATTCATATATGTTTTTGGGTTTATATACTAATTTGACCGAAATTCATCCTCGATTCATAGAACAAATTTAGAAATGTAGAAAATCAAAGATATTCGTGAAACGTGACATACACATATTTATTTTTCCTAATTTTGATATGGAATACTGATAACCCTTGAAAATATACAAATTATGTACAGTGTATAACATTAATTATGTAATGCTTCGTTATATAATTCATTATTTGGATCGCGGTGTCAACTTGACGAAGACAGCGACAAAACTGTGGTGTTGTCTAAGTGAACGAGATGTGAGCATCACACTATATTGATATTTATTACGTATTTTCTTGAATGGTCGTACTAGTTTACTTGGTACAATGAAGACTATAACTAAAGAACGAACAGCTAATATAGATCGCTGCGTTGTACAAGGAAAACTTTCCACTCGAAGTTTTAAAAATATATTTCGGATTGCTGAATAAATTCCAAAAAAGTAATGTATTCCAGTTAGATAGTATTGAAAGAACATTTGCATGCGAATAAAAATATAGTTACCATTTCTTACTTGTTAGGTGAAATTTTGAAAACGTTTCCGAAATTTCTTTCTAAATCTCACCGTAAAATTTCAACGTTTTCTTCCGTGATGTCCCAAAAATATTTGATGTACATTTTTACTTCCAAACAGTATGGAAAAATTAAAGATTCCGGAGAATACCAATGCTTAGCAGAAACCGAATTGGCAGATGCATCAAAAGACATTGTAATATATCTTTTTGATCAGGAAGGTCCACAAATATTCTTTAATTTCGAAGAAAACCCTCGATGGGGTCGCTTAATATCTGCAGAAATTAATGGAATCCTCACTGCGTATGCATTTTACGAGGGTGAACTGAAAATTCATTGTTCAAAAATGAAGAATAGGAGAGGCGTTCATCCGACTTTGTAAGTGATATAACGTCGCAAAGGAAATAAAGTCATTATAAGGTTAAACTGTGAATGATCTTATAAACAATGAATGTATATATATATATATATATATAAACTTCGACCATTGGTAATTTTGAAGATCATTTCACATAAGCATTGGTCAAAATTCACCTGTGTCACTCTACGTATAAACAGGCATGAAACCTTGGCTGTATATATTGTCTAGAAACAAAATATTTTCGGGAGCCCTGGTTTGTGGTACAATTTATAAACGGTTGTATAGGGCGTTTATTGTTAGCGTAAAGTACCCCAAAAAACGAAAGTCCTTTGGAAAATTCGCAGATAGCCATTTTTAATCATAATCCCATCGTATATCACGTACGAATTACCAGAAATACCATAAAACCTTCAAGATTTTAACTGTCTCCTAAAAGTCGGCGACCAATTTTAATTAGTGCATTAAGTAAATTGAATGCACCTGCGTTCGAGATCTCAAAATCCATGTGGATATAGTTGCTACTCAATGGTTAGATTATAAAAGCAACTAACCAATGTGATGCCTTATGAATATTTCTGTCGAGTATCGAAAAATGTTTGAAAAAATCGGTGTCCAAGCTTGCCCTGAAAAATCTTTGTCTTGCTGTAAGTATATATATTCAATACAGGTTTCGAAGAGTTTTCCGCGATCTGGGCTTAAATTAGTCTACGTAAGCCAGGTGTACATCCCGCACACTTATACATAGTCTCGCACTGATGATTTATTTTCACAAATCAGTGTGATTTATGAATTCAATTGTTTTATAAACGTCCTGGAGAGATTGGTTTCATTAATTTATCCAACCAACAAAGCCTGTTATCTCGTGGTTCTTGTAATTATTGGTGGCATCGTTACTCTTATGAATATAGCTTTTTATTCATTTTAAATTGGTGAAACAACGTTGAAAACCATTTATTTGGGATAAGTTGCATGCATCTTATTTCAGAAAAAGCAACAACAATGGAAATGAAGTTGCCGGTCAGCCAGGTTCAATATCATTAACCATCGATCGAAACCACTATGGGAAAGTGTTTCAATTTTCGTGTTTGGATGCGGAATCTAATGTCGTCGGTTCTGAATATAATTTGGAAATTTTGGGAGGTGATTACATTATCTATTCTATTTATTCTATGATCTTGAACATCATTCAATTTATAATGTTACGATCATGAGAACAATAATACCAACCTAAGAGATACAACACTTATAAGTATAATATTAATCGTTCAATGCACACGAAAACGAAACTTTTTGTTAAACGTTCAGGGTACATTTATCCACAGAAGAACATTTAACATAGCATCAGTAAAAGCATACGAATGACCATTCTTTTTCAAACGTTTCTTGTTTCAGGTTCAGAACACATGGCATTCACGGTTGAGCAAAATAACGAGGACAAGTTAAGCTTCACTGTGTGTCTCACAAATGTGAAACTTGTCAATTTAAACAAACAGATTCGGGAAACCGAGCGAGATAGTGGGGAGACTGCCCTCTGTCCAGCTGCGTACACTTTGCTTTATAAACCAATTGAGGAAGAAAGAATGCATTCGAGACAATTTGACTGCGAACAACGCTGTGTCACCGTTGAGGCTGAGTTGAAAGGTTGGTCTATCCCCAACTAGTGTATTACTCTATCATCAGTGGGTTGAACATCAATGAACACAAAATACCTTCTGTCACTAGGCTAAAGTTAATGTTTTTCAACACCTGTTTTTCGCTGCACTGATCAGAATTTTTAGGATAATTTTGCTATAGTACTACGGAAATTTATCTCTTATCAGTAGTGTCAGAATAGTTTGAATTGATTTAATACCTAACTGTTTTGGCGATAACATCAACGCGTGTGTTTAATTCGGATATACGAAGAGTGCTGAGATATCAGCACAGAATCAAAGTAATACGGCACCATCTCATTTTCATTTATAAAATTGTTTCTACTGCTGTACACACTCGAAGACACTTATTACATGTGTGTAGTTAGAAACTGACATGGGGTCACATCGTACCATTGTACATAACAAGTTGATGTATTGATTGTAGGCGCCGTTTTTCAAGTATCTTTCAAACTTCTTTCGGAATACTTAACTCTCCATGCATGATGATATTTTAAACACAATTTAACTTAATTGATCAAATAATCATCATTTGTTTGCCATACACTTGCAAAACTCTACTCGTTATGAAATTTGTCATTATGTGGGATTTTGAATGCTTCGTATTGTTAAACATTTATATCGATAATTTGAGAGTGTAAATCAACGTTAAATAATATTGACAAAGTCTTTTAGCGAAAATGTTTAAAATACCATCGAGAGGACATGATTTTAGTGGTTAAGCATTAACTTTCTTTAAAAAAAAACATATTTTCGAAATGCAATCCCCGGTCCTGGTGTTTACGGGACATTTAAACATGTTTTTAATTGAATATCAATATCTTTTTCACTTGCCTAACTTGATTAAACTTTTGAGAGAGAGCATTAAAAACCGAAGACAACTGTCCTAATGATCGTGGATTACACCACATCTCATTACTTCTAATATTATCTGACAATTTCCTTACAGAAACAAACTACACGATTCAAGTTCAATTAGCAATGGAACCGTTCCCGTTGCTCACATCGAATGCTTTTCATCTGGAATTTGTCAAACAAAAGAAATTGAGTTCAGTTGCAATGTTTGGCCTCGTTTTCGCCTTGTTGTTGATAATTGCTGCGGCGGTGGTTGGCGTATTATTCATGAAGCAAATTTTAATTCGCGTTCTTAAAATTCAAGGAAAATACAAGAAGGAAAAATTACACGAAAAAGATTTTGAAATTGAGTTAAAGGTTTAAATGTTCAATGTCGCGCTTTCACATGCTGAGCTTTTGCAAACATATTTTTAACGCTGCATTCGCTGGATTGTTTTTTAAATACAAATGAATTAATCGTATTGTCATTATTATCAAAAAAACTGGGAGTGTAATTGAATAGAACTTCATCCAATAACTAGAATTGAATTTAACTCAAGTCATGGTCTACAGATGATATAGCTTTACAAAAACCACTGAAAAATCTAGAAATTACGAATAACATAGTTTGTCAGGAATCAAATGAAACTCCATAAGGCAGGAACTGATTTCAGTTGGTTAGATGGGGTCAAGATATATAGTTTACTTCGATGCACGAGTACTTCCTCACACTAAAGTCCTTCTACTTGTCAGTGCTTTTCAAAAAAATGGAAACCGAGGTTGTGAGAGAACTCGGAATGTCTACCAAAGGTCGATACCTCGCATTTTATGACATTGTAAGGGAGTCAATCTCTAAATCACCAGTCCTGAAATGCATCGAGAACCAGCGGAAGCTGTCTGGATTCCTCAGGTGTGCGTACGTTCGTCCATAGCTTCATGTCATCCGCGAATAGAAACAATTCACAGCAAACAAGTTTAGGTAACTCGATTACATAGATCTGGGAATGATTTGGTTCAAGCAATTACATCCACTCATTAATGCAATAGATGGTGACAAAGCACCATCAACCCTTACTCGAATGCCACGGTCGCAGAAATAATCCTCAAACAAGGCTAGTAATGAACCCTTGATAACACGTTGCTTCATTTTAGTAGAAACCGACTGTGGTTGACACTATCGGATGCCATTGACATATTAAGATAACAAGCATGTACTGTGAAGTCCTCTGTCCACAGCTTGTGTCCAGTCATCGATGACAAGCAGAAGGTTTGAACGGCAAGAGTATCTTATTCTGTAGCCGTTTGTTTGACTTCGATCAAGCAATTGTCTTCTTGGTGTTTTCAACGCTGTTTGCTACGAAGCGCTCCATCACCTTATTTATCACCGGTACTAGTGTTACAGGACGAAAATTGAAAACATTTCGGGACGGTGTCACACATTGGTGGATGATTCAAATAAAGCCACTCTTTCAATCGCACAGAACTGAATTTCGAGTTTAAGATAGGATAAACAATTAAATGTACACAAATTATATGGACAGCTCTTCAGAATCAGCGGTTTCATTTTCTAAGCTCCCGAAGATTTTTCCGATTTGAGATTTAACAATGTTCGGAGGACATTGTACGAGGTAACAGTTAGTTGTTCATAATACGTTTCGGGTGATAAGGTAACGGTGCTTTGTGGGCTGAACTCAGTGAAGAATAAATGTGCTAGACCTGCAGATTGCGATGCCGTGGTTGTTGATCCATCACGTGTCTTTATAGTGGCAACCCCTGGTTTCAACTTAGACGGATGTGATAGAGAAATTTGGGGTTTGAATCCATTTTGTTGAGTAAATGTTTTTGATAATTTAATTTGACATCTACAACAATTTGTTTAACCTAATTTCTCGATAGAAGAAATGTCTTCCAACTCTTAACAATGGAATCGTATAGATGAGGCCGCCATACAGTAATTCGGGAACTCAAACATTTTCGTTTTCGGCTTCTCAGCTTGAACCTATTCAACAACATGAGATTGCATTTTACGGCAAATTTAAGTTCGTTTATCATTCCACTGCCACTGATCGTACCGTTGTCAGACTTACGGGAGGTCTGTGTCATACTTAAGAGAAGTTCTAAGTTGTGAAATGTCAACCTTTCTAATCACCTTGTGGATGTAAATGTTTCTGATTGCTTAGCAAATATAATATATGAAAATAACTAAGTGGTCGCTGATTTCTAGTGTAGATTCAAAAGTGAGACTTTCAAACACTTGCTCTCAATTTATCAGTATCAAGTCTAAGAGAGACGGTGTATCAGTACCACAAAATCCGGTATTGTTGAAAATATAGTTGTAGAGTTGAATTTCTTCCAGCAACCGTTGATAAACAGCATTGAATGAGTTTTTTGGATGAAATGAATTTCCCTTAATGTTCAGCAGATTGACGTCTCCGATCAGAAGAAGTCTACTGCGGTATCTGGTAGCCACTAAGCGTATATTTGCAAGTAATGTTGAATTTTATCATTCGTCGGCTGAGGGCATATGGTAAATCACACCCACTATGCTTTTTTCCCCTGCTTTTACATTCAGCGAACACAACAATGTGCCTTAAAGTTGTGAGTCGTCATCAGTGATCATTGGCAGAGTAATCTCGGAATGTGGTAAAACACAAAACTACCTGCTCTTTGGTGTCTTGTAGCAATATTTTGGAATATTTACGAACACTGGTGTTATCTAAATATGAATTTGATCGTTTTGAATCATTTTTTGTTGGTTTGATCAATTGCTCCATTGAATTTCTCATTTCGGCAAACTGGTTTCCCAGGCGTGACAGACTACTTCTCCATTTCATTAGCCTCTTTACATACAGTCAATTATTACTGTTGTGGCGGACGTCTTTGGAATGTCTGCAGCTATTATAAACATAAAAAACCGATGGACATTTCTCATCGTTCACTAGCCTCACACAGTCAAATTCCCATCACATGAGGCGTGTTGGTGGAACCCGCAGAAAGTACATTTAACTGAAACAGTATCAACGCTTACCGGATCTAAACCTTCGATGTAGTAGTTACAAGGATTCAGTGTCGCCTTCGCATTAATACTTTTCTCAGTAGTTTTCTCAGTCACAGCTGGATAGATTTTGTTTTCTTTGACTGGGCATTGGACATCGTGACACGTTCGCACATGTTTTTGGGTTGCATAAGGCTTGCCGGTTGATCGATAATGGGTGTTTTGTCTGCTGATTGATTTGACTGTGTTCGATGGCATCGTTCGATGTCGGCATTGAAGAAATAATCGGCGTTAACTCGTCAATCACATAACATAGAACACGAAAGAAGGTATCGCAATTTGTAGCTTAATGTACTCTTTGCAATGAGAGCAAAATCCGTATGATAGTTAGTTTGACATATCAAATGACTTGGGGAAATCGCGGTGGTGCGTCCATTCTTGGCTCACAGCCTCTAATCTTTTCGAATCAAACATAATTACTCTCGATCCTCAACTAACAAGCTATTAGCTTAACGTTCATATCTTCTTTCTAACCCCGCTGATGCTATTATAATAACTGAATCGTGGACATAACAGGAAAAATCAGATTCTGAACTGTTGATTCCAAACTCTCGAATGTTTAGGAGGGAGAATGCTTTTCAAAACATGGAGCGGATGCCTTGTTTATTTTGAATCTGACATTCAGGCAAACACCATCATTACATTTGTCTTCGACCATATCGAATATTCCATTTTGCTGGCACTACCAGCTGTTGATCTCTTACTTGGATGCATTGACTACCCATCTGCTACGAATTCATGATCACTTCAACGCTTGCTCGATTGCTTCATGAAAGCCTCTTTCAACCTTTTCGCTATAAATTGATTGCAGGT
>JACCGJ010003646.1:0-13770 GCA_013407085.1 Atriophallophorus winterbourni | reverse complement strand
TTGTTGTTTAGTGACGGGTAGGGGCGTGAATGTGCCAAGGGGTTGTTTGAGTGTTATGTTGCTTTATGCTTAGCCCCGTTGTATCGCGCACCGAGGTGAGCTCGAGGCTAGCCAAACGATGACCGACCGACAGGTTGTTGGTCGGATTCGATTCTTACCATGCACTAATACACGGCAGAGAACCGTATAGGTAACCGCTAGAGCGCGCGCTCGCGGACTAGGGTAAGCAGTCGTGACCATAAACAAAAAAGCTCTTTTGCACGGTGTGCCCGATTCGAGTGGTTGCGCTAGTTTCGGCCCAATGGTTTGTTATGCATGTTGTGTGGGGCGATTAGTTAAATATTTTTACCACTTTGCATGCGTGCATCTTGAATGGTTTTGCGAGGAGAGTAGTCCAAGTGCGGCTTTCGTGTGAAATTACGAGATGGGCATATAGTACTGATATGGTCGGGTTAATAAGTAGCATATGGCGGTGTATGATGTATGTGCGGTTTTGCGCGCTTGGTGTGTTGTAGCGTTGATGCTTATGCTAGCAGTGTGAAAATTTTGCGATTGGGCGTGTTGTGAACGGGTTGTTTATGATTTTGTTTGTTTTTTGTTACCAAGGTATGCGTTGTGGTTGCTGCGTGAAGCCTGCGCTTGCAAGGTGCCGTGCATGTGTAGTGATGTTGAAGCAGTTGGTGGTTGTTGTTGAGTGACGGGTAGGGGCGTGAATGTGCCAAGTGGTTGTTTGAGTGTTATGTTGCTTTATGCTTAGCCCCGTTGTATCGCGCACCGAGGTGAGCTGGAGGCTAGCCAAACAATGACCGACCGACAGGTTGTTGATCGGATTCGATTCTTACCATGCACTAATACACGGCAGAGAACCGTATAGGTAACCGCTAGAGCGCGCGCTCGCGGACTAGGGTAAACAGTCGTGACCATAAACAAAAAAGCTCTTTTGCACGGTGTGCCCGATTCGAGTGGTTGCGCTAGTTTCGGCCCAATGGTTTGTTATGCATGTTGTGTGTGGCGATTAGTTAAATATTTTTACCAATTTGCATGCGTGCATCTTGAATGGTTTTGCGAGGAGTGTAGTCCAAGTGCGGCTTTCGTGTTAAATTACGAGATGGGCATATAGTACTGATATGGTCGGGTTGATAAGTAGCATATGGCGGTGTATGATGTATGTCGGGTTTTGCGCGCTTGGTGTGTTTTAGCGTTGTTGCTTATGCTAGCAGTGTGAAAATTTTGCGATTGGGCGTGTTGTGAACGGGTTGTTTATGATTTTGTTTGTTTTTTGTGGTCAAGTTATGCGTTGTGGTTGCTGCGTGAAGCCTGCGCTTGCAAGGTGTCGTGCATGTGTAGTGATGTTGAAACAGTTGGTGGTTGTTGTTTAGTGACGGGTAGGGGCGTGAATGTGCCAAGTGGTTGTTTGAGTGTTATGTTGCTTTATGCTTAGCCCCGTTGTATCGCGCACCGAGGTGAGCTCGAGGCTAGCCAAACAATGACCGACCGACAGGTTGTTGGTCGGATTCGATTCTTACCATGCACTAATACACGGCAGAGAACCGTATAGGTAACCGCTAGAGCGCGTGCTCGCGGACTAGGGTAAACAGTCGTGACCATAAACAAAAAAGCTGTTTTGCACGGTGTGCCCGATTCGAGTGGTTGCGCTAGTTTCGGCCCAATGGTTTGTTATGCATGTTGTGTGGGGCGATTAGTTAAATATTTTTACCACTTTGCATGCGTGCATCTTGAATGGTTTTGCGAGGAGAGTAGTCCAAGTGCGGCTTTCGTGTGAAATTACGAGATGGGCATATAGTACTGATATGGTCGGGTTAATAAGTAGCATATGGCGGTGTATGATGTATGTGCGGTTTTGCGCGCTTGGTGTGTTGTAGCGTTGATGCTTATGCTAGCAGTGTGAAAATTTTGCGATTGGGCGTGTTGTGAACGGGTTGTTTATGATTTTGTTTGTTTTTTGTTACCAAGGTATGCGTTGTGGTTGCTGCGTGAAGCCTGCGCTTGCAAGGTGCCGTGCATGTGTAGTGATGTTGAAGCAGTTGGTGGTTGTTGTTGAGTGACGGGTAGGGGCGTGAATGTGCCAAGTGGTTGTTTGAGTGTTATGTTGCTTTATGCTTAGCCCCTTTGTATCGCGCACCGAGGTGAGCTCGAGGCTAGCCAAACAATGACCGACCGACAGGTTGTTAGTCGGATTCGATTCTTACCATGCACTAATACACGGCAGAGAACCGTATAGGTAACCGCTAGAGCGCGCTCTCGCTGACTAGGGTAAACAGTCGTGACCATAAACAAAAAAGCTTTTGCACGGTGTGCTTGTGCCAGACGATCGAGTTGGGTTGCGCTAGTTTAGGCCCAATGGTTTGTTATGCATGTTGTGTGGGCGATAGGTGGCGATTAGTTAAATATTTACCAATTTGCATGCGTGCATCTGGAATGGTTTGCGAGGAGAGTAGTCCAAGTGGCGGCTTTCGTGTGAAATACGAGTGGGCATATAGTAATGATATGGTCGGGTTGATAAAGTAGCATATGGCGTGTCGATGGTGTGCGGTTTTGCGCGATTGGAGAGTGTTTTGTAGGTGTTGCTATTGCTAGCAGTGTAAAAATTTTGGGGATTGGGCGTGTGGTGAAACGGGTTGTTAGATTTTGTTTGTTTTTTGTGGCCCAAGGTAGTGCGTATGTGGCTGCTGCGTGAGGCTGCGCTTTGCAAGGTGTCGGCATGTGTGATGTTGAAACAGTTGGTGGTTGTTGTTTAGTGACGGGTAGGGGCGTGAATGTGCCAAGTGGTTGTTTGAGTGTTATGTTGCTTTATGCTTAGCCCCGTTGTATCGCGCACCGAGGTGAGCTCGAGGCTAGCCAAACAATGACCGACCAACAGGTTGTTGGTCGGATTCGATTCTTACCATGCACTAATACACGGCAGAGAACCGTATAGGTAACCGCTAGAGCGCGCGCTCGCGGACTAGGGTAAACAGTCGTGACCATAAACAAAAAAGCTGTTTTGCACGGTGTGCCCGATTCGAGTGGTTGCGCTAGTTTCGGCCCAATGGTTTGTTATGCATGTTGTGTGGGGCGATTAGTTAAATATTTTTACCACTTTGCATGCGTGCATCTTGAATGGTTTTGCGAGGAGAGTAGTCCAAGTGCGGCTTTCGTGTGAAAATACGAGATAGGCATATATTACTGATATGGTCGGGTTGATAAGTAGCATATGGCGGTGTATGATGTATGTGCGGTTTTGCGCGCTTGGTGTGTTGTAGCGTTGTTGCTTATGCCAGCAGTGTGAAAATTTTGCAATTGGGAGTGTTGTGAACGGGTTGTTTATGATTTTGTGGCCAAGTTATACCTTGTGGTTGCTGCGTGAAGCCTGCGCTTGCAAGGTGTCGTGCATGTGTAGTGATGTTGAAGCGGTTGGTGGTTGTTGTTTAGTGACGGGTAGGGGCGTGAATGTGCCAAGGGGTTGTTTGAGTGTTATGTTGCTTTATGCTTAGCCCCGTTGTATCGCGCACCGAGGTGAGCTCGAGGCTAGCCAAACAATGACCGACCGACAGGTTGTTGGTCGGATTCGATTCTTACCATGCACTAATACACGGCAGAGAACCGTATAGGGAACCGCTAGAGCGCGCGCTCGCGGACTAGGGTAAACAGTCGTGACCATAAACAAAAAAGCTCTTTTGCACGGTGTGCCCGATTCGAGTGGTTGCGCTAGTTTCGGCCCAATGGTTTGTTATGCATGTTGTGTGGGGCGATTAGTTAAAAATTTTTAACACTTTGCATGCGTGCATCTTGAATGGTTGTGCGAGGAGAGTAGTCCAAGTGCGGCTTTCGTGTGAAATTACGAGATGTGCATATAGTACTGATATGGTCGGGTTGATAAGTAGCATATGGCGGTGTATGATGTATGTGCGGTTTTGCGCGCTTGGAGTGTTGTAGCGTTGTTGCTTATGCTAGCAGTGTGAAAATTTTGCGATTGGGCGTGTTGTGAACGGGTTGTTTATGATTTTGTTTGTTTTTTGTGGTCAAGGTATGCGTTGTGGTTGCTGCGTGAAGCCTGCGCTTGCAATGTGTCGTGCATGTGTAGTGATGTTGAATCAGTTGGTGGTGGTTGTTTAGTGACGGGTAGGGGCGTGAATATGCCAAGTGGTTGTTTTGTTGCTTTATGCTTAGCCCCGTTGTATCGCGCACCGAGGTGAGCTCGAGGCTAGCAAAACAATGACCGACCGACAGGTTGTTGGTCGGATTCGATTCTTACCATGCACTAATACACGGCAGAGAACCGTATAGGTAACCGCTAGAGCGCGCGCTCGCGGACTAGGGTAAACAGTCGTGACCATAAACAAAAAAGCTGTTTTGCACGGTGTGCCCGATTCGAGTGGTTGCGCTAGTTTCGGCCCAATGGTTTGTTATGCATGTTGTGTGTGGCGATTAGTTAAATATTTTTACCAATTTGCATGCGTGCATCTTGAATGGTTTTGCGAGGAGTGTAGTCCAAGTGCGGCTTTCGTGTTAAATTACGAGATGGGCATATAGTACTGATATGGTCGGGTTGATAAGTAGCATATGGCGGTGTATGATGTATGTCGGGTTTTGCGCGCTTGGTGTGTTTTAGCGTTGTTGCTTATGCTAGCAGTGTGAAAATTTTGCGATTGGGCGTGTTGTGAACGGGTTGTTTATGATTTTGTTTGTTTTTTGTGGTCAAGTTATGCGTTGTGGTTGCTGCGTGAAGCCTGCGCTTGCAAGGTGTCGTGCATGTGTAGTGATGTTGAAACAGTTGGTGGTTGTTGTTTAGTGACGGGTAGGGGCGTGAATGTGCCAAGTGGTTGTTTGAGTGTTATGTTGCTTTATGCTTAGCCCCGTTGTATCGCGCACCGAGGTGAGCTCGAGGCTAGCCAAACAATGACCGACCAACAGGTTGTTGGTCGGATTCGATTCTTACCATGCACTAATACACGGCAGAGAACCGTATAGGTAACCGCTAGAGCGCGCGCTCGCGGACTAGGGTAAACAGTCGTGACCATAAACAAAAAAGCTGTTTTGCACGGTGTGCCCGATTCGAGTGGTTGCGCTAGTTTCGGCCCAATGGTTTGTTATGCATGTTGTGTGGGGCGATTAGTTAAATATTTTTACCACTTTGCATGCGTGCATCTTGAATGGTTTTGCGAGGAGAGTAGTCCAAGTGCGGCTTTCGTGTGAAAATACGAGATAGGCATATATTACTGATATGGTCGGGTTGATAAGTAGCATATGGCGGTGTATGATGTATGTGCGGTTTTGCGCGCTTGGTGTGTTGTAGCGTTGTTGCTTATGCCAGCAGTGTGAAAATTTTGCAATTGGGAGTGTTGTGAACGGGTTGTTTATGATTTTGTGGCCAAGTTATACCTTGTGGTTGCTGCGTGAAGCCTGCGCTTGCAAGGTGTCGTGCATGTGTAGTGATGTTGAAGCGGTTGGTGGTTGTTGTTTAGTGACGGGTAGGGGCGTGAATGTGCCAAGGGGTTGTTTGAGTGTTATGTTGCTTTATGCTTAGCCCCGTTGTATCGCGCACCGAGGTGAGCTCGAGGCTAGCCAAACAATGACCGACCGACAGGTTGTTGGTCGGATTCGATTCTTACCATGCACTAATACACGGCAGAGAACCGTATAGGGAACCGCTAGAGCGCGCGCTCGCGGACTAGGGTAAACAGTCGTGACCATAAACAAAAAAGCTCTTTTGCACGCACGGTGTGCCCGATTCGAGTGGTTGCGCTAGTTTCGGCCCAATGGTTTGTTATGCATGTTGTGTGGGGCGATTAGTTAAAAATTTTTAACACTTTGCATGCGTGCATCTTGAATGGTTGTGCGAGGAGAGTAGTCCAAGTGCGGCTTTCGTGTGAAATTACGAGATGTGCATATAGTACTGATATGGTCGGGTTGATAAGTAGCATATGGCGGTGTATGATGTATGTGCGGTTTTGGGCGCTTGGTGTGTTGTAGCGTTGTTGCTTATGCTAGCAGTGTGAAAATTTTGCGATTGGGCGTGTTGTGAACGGGTTGTTTATGATTTTGTTTGTTTTTTGTGGCCAAGGTATGCGTTGTGGTTGCTGCGTGAAGCCTGCGGTTGCAAGGTGTCGTGCGTGTGTAGTGATGTTGAAGCGGTTGGTGGTGGTTGTTTAGTGACGGGTAGGGGCGTGAATGTGCCAAGTGGTTGTTTGAGTGTTATGTTGCTTTATGCTTAGCCCCGTTGTATCGCGCACCGAGGTGAGCGCGAGGCTAGCCAAACAATGACCGACCGACAGGTTGTTGGTCGGATTCGATTCTTACCATGCACTAATACACGGCAGAGAACCGTATAGGTAACCGCTAGAGCGCGCGCTCGCGGACTAGGGTAAACAGTCGTGACCATAAACAAAAAAGCTTTTTTGCACGGTGTGCCCGATTTGAGTGGTTGCGCTAGTTTCGGCCCAATGGTTTGTTATGCATGTTGTGTGGGGCGATTAGTTAAATATTATCACAACCTTGCATGCGTGCATCTTGAATGGTTTTGCGAGGAGAGTAGTCCAAGTGCGGCTTTCGTGTTAAATTACGAGATGGGCATGTAGTACTGATATGGTCGGGTTGATAAGTAGCATATGGCGGTGTATGATGTATGTGCGGTTTTGCGCGCTTGGAGTGTTGTAGCGTTGTTGCTTATGCTAGCAGTGTGAAAATTTTGCGATTGGGCGTGTTGTGAACGGGTTGTTTATGATTTTGTTTGTTTTTTGTGGCCAAGTTATGCGTTGTGGTTGCTGCGTGAAGCCTGCGCTTGCAAGGTGTCGTGCATGTGTGGTGATGTTGAAGCAGTTGGTGGTTGTTGTTTAGTGACGGGTAGGGGCGTGAATGTGCCAAGGGGTTGTTTGAGTGTTATGTTGCTTTATGCTTAGCCCCGTTGTATCGCGCACCGAGGTGAGCTCGAGGCTAGCCAAACAATGACCGACCGACAGGTTGTTGGTCGGATTCGATTCTTACCATGCACTAATACACGGCAGAGAACCGTATAGGTAACCGCTAGAGCGCGCGCTCGCGGACTAGGGTAACAGTCGTGACCATAAACAAAAAAGCTCTTTTGCACGGTGTGCCCGATTCGAGTGGTTGCGCTAGTTTCGGCCCAATGGTTTGTTATGCATGTTGTGTGGGGCGATTAGTTAAATATTTTTACCACTTTGCATGCGTGCATCTTGAATGGTTTTGCGAGGAGAGTAGTCCAAGTGCGGCTTTCGTGTTAAATTACGAGATGGGCATATAGTACTGATATGGTCGGGTTGATAAGTAGCATATGGCGGTGTATGATGTATGTGCGGTTTTGCGCGCTTGGAGTGTTGTAGCGTTGTTGCTTATGCTAGCAGTGTGAAAATTTTGCGATTGGGCGTGTTGTGAACGGGTTGTTTATGATTTTGTTTGTTTTTTGTGGCCAAGGTATGCGTTGTGGTTGCTGCGTGAAGCCTGCGGTTGCAAGGTGTCGTGCGTGTGTAGTGATGTTGAAGCGGTTGGTGGTGGTTGTTTAGTGACGGGTAGGGGCGTGAATGTGCCAAGTGGTTGTTTGAGTGTTATGTTGCTTTATGCTTAGCCCCGTTGTATCGCGCACCGAGGTGAGCTGGAGGCTAGCCAAACAATGACCGACCGACAGGTTGTTGATCGGATTCGATTCTTACCATGCACTAATACACGGCAGAGAACCGTATAGGTAACCGCTAGAGCGCGCGCTCGCGGACTAGGGTAAACAGTCGTGACCATAAACAAAAAAGCTTTTTTGCACGGTGTGCCCGATTTGAGTGGTTGCGCTAGTTTCGGCCCAATGGTTTGTTATGCATGTTGTGTGGGGCGATTAGTTAAATATTATCACAACCTTGCATGCGTGCATCTTGAATGGTTTTGCGAGGAGAGTAGTCCAAGTGCGGCTTTCGTGTTAAATTACGAGATGGGCATGTAGTACTGATATGGTCGGGTTGATAAGTAGCATATGGCGGTGTATGATGTATGTGCGGTTTTGCGCGCTTGGAGTGTTGTAGCGTTGTTGCTTATGCTAGCAGTGTGAAAATTTTGCGATTGGGCGTGTTGTGAACGGGTTGTTTATGATTTTGTTTGTTTTTTGTGGCCAAGGTATGCGTTGTGGTTGCTGCGTGAAGCCTGCGCTTGCAAGGTGTCGTGCATGTGTAGTGATGTTGAAGCGGTTGGTGGTTGTTGTTTCGTGACGGGTAGGGGCGTGAATGTGCCAAGTGGTTGTTTGAGTGTTATGTTGCTTTATGCTTAGCCCCGTTGTATCGCGCACCGAGGTGAGCTCGAGGCTAGCCAAACAATGACCGACCAACAGGTTGTTGGTCGGATTCGATTCTTACCATGCACTAATACACGGCAGAGAACCGTATAGGTAACCGCTAGAGCGCGCGCTCGCGGACTAGGGTAAACAGTCGTGACCATAAACAAAAAAGCTCTTTTGCACGGTGTGCCCGATTCGAGTGGTTGCGCTAGTTTCGGCCCAATGGTTTGTTATGCATGTTGTGTGGGGCGATTAGTTAAATATTTTTACCAATTTGCATGCGTGCATCTTGAATGGTTTTGCAAGGAGAGTAGTCCAAGTGCGGCTTTCGTGTGAAATTACGAGATGGGCATATAGTACTGATATGGTCGGGTTGATAAGTAGCATATGGCGGTGTATGATGTATGTGCGGTTTTGCGCGCTTGGAGTGTTGTAGCGTTGTTGCTTATGCTAGCAGTGTGAAAATTTTGCGATTGGACGTGTTGTGAACGGGTTGTTTATGATTTTGTTTGTTTTTTGTGGCCAAGGTATGCGTTGTGGTTGCTGCGTGAAGCCTGCGCTTGCAAGGTGTCGTGCATGTGTAGTGATGTTGAAGCGGTTGGTGGTTAATGTTTAGTGATGGTTAGGGGCGTGAATGAGCCAAGTGGTTGTTTGAGTGTTATGTTGCTTTATGCTTAGCCCCGTTGTATCGCGCACCGAGGTGAGCTCGAGGCTAGCCAAACAATGACCGACCGACAGGTTGTTGTTCGGATTCGATTCTTACCATGCACTAATACACGGCAGAGAACCGTATAGGTAACCGCTAGAGCGCGCGCTCGCGGACTAGGGTAAACAGTCGTGACCATAAACAAAAAAGCTCTTTTGCACGGTGTGCCCGATTCGAGTGGTTGCGCTAGTTTCGACCCAATGGTTTGTTATGCATGTTGTGTGGGGCGATTAGTTTAATATTTTTACCACTTTGCATGCGTGCATCTTGAATGGTTTTGCGAGGAGAGTAGTCCAAGTGCGGCTTTCGTGTGAAATTACGAGATGGGCATATAGTACTGATATGGTCGGGTTGATAAGTAGCATATGGCGGTGTATGATGTATGTGCGGTTTTGCGCAGCTTGGTGTGTTTGTAAGCGTTGTTGCTTATTCTTAGCAGTGTTAAAATTTTGGCGATTGGGCGTGTTTTGACGGGTTGTCTATGATTTTGTTTGGTGGCACGTAATGCGTTTGTGGTTGCCTGCGGAAGCCTGCGCTTGCAAGGTGTCGTGCATGTGTAGTGATGTTGAAGCAGTTGGTTGTTGTTGTTTAGTGACGGGTAGGGGCGTGAATGTGCCAAGTGGTTGTTTGAGTGTTATGTTGCTTTATGCTTAGCCCCGTTGTATCGCGCACCGAGGTGAGCGCGAGGCTAGCCAAACAATGACCGACCGACAGGTTGTTGGTCGGATTCGATTCTTACCATGCACTAATACACGGCAGAGAACCGTATAGGTAACCGCTATAGTGAGCGCTCGCGGACTAGTGTCAACAGTCGTGACCATACAACAAAAGCTCTTTTCACCGTGTGCCCGATTCGAGTGGTTGCGCTAGTTTTCGGCCAATGGTTTTTGGGTTGTATGCATGTTGTGTGGGGCGATTAGTTAAATATTTTTACCACTTTGCATGCGTGCATCGTTGATGGTTTTTTGCGAGGAGAGTAGTCAAGTGCCGGCTTTGTGTGAAATTACTAGATGCTCCATATAGTACTGAATATGGTCCCGGGTTGATATAGCATATGGCGGTGTATGTGTAATGGTGCGGTTTTTGCGCGCTTGGTGTGTTGTGAGCTTGTTTCTTTGCTAGCAGGTGAAAAATTTTGCGAAATTGAGCGGTTTTTGAACGGGTTGTTTATGATTTTGTTTGTTTTTTGTGGCCAAGTTATGCGTTGTGGTTGCTGCGTGAAGCCTGCGCTTGCAAGGTGTCGTGCATGTGTAGTGATGTTGAAGCGGTTGGTGGTTGTTGTTGAGTGACGGGTAGGGGCGTGAATGTGCCAAGTGGTTGTTTGAGTGTTATGTTGCTTTATGCTTAGCCCCGTTGTATCGCGCACCGAGGTGAGCTGGAGGCTAGCCAAACAATGACCGACCGACAGGTTGTTGATCGGATTCGATTCTTACCATGCACTAATACACGGCAGAGAACCGTATAGGTAACCGCTAGAGCGCGCGCTCGCGGACTAGGGTAAACAGTCGTGACCATAAACAAAAAAGCTCTTTTGCACGGTGTGCCCGATTCGAGTGGTTGCGCTAGTTTCGGCCCAATGGTTTGTTATGCATGTTGTGTGGGGCGATTAGTTAAATATTTTCACCACTTTGCATGCGTGCATCTTGAATGGTTTTGCGAGGAGAGTAGTCCAAGTGCGGCTTTCGTGTGAAATTACGAGATGGGCATATAGTACTGATATGGTCGGTTTGATAAGTAGCATATGGCGGTGTATGATGTATGTGCGGTTTTGCGCGCTTGGTGTGTTGTAGCGTTGTTGCTTATGCTGGCAGTGTGAAAATTTTGCGATTGGGCGTGTTTTGACGGTTGTCCTATATTTTGTTTGTGGCCAAGGTATGCACTTGTGGTATTGGCTGCGTGAAGCCTCGCTTAGCAAGTTGTTGTGCATGTGTAAGTGTATGTTTGAAGCCGGTTTGTGGTTGTTGTGTTAGTGACGGGGTAGGGTCGTGAAGTGCCAAGTGGTTGTTTGAGTGTTATGTTGCCTTATTCTCAGGCCCCTGTTGGTCGCGCACCGAGGTGAGCTCGAGGCTAGCCAACAATGACCACCGCCAGGTTGTTGGTTCGGATTCGATTCTTACCATGCACTCATACAACGGCCAGAACCGTAATAGGTAACCGCTAGAGCAGCGCGCCTTCGGTGACTAGGGTAAACAGTCGTGACCATAAACCAAAAAGCTCTTTTGCGCCGTGTTGCCCGATTCGAGTGGTTGCCTAGTTTTTCGGCCCAATGGTTTGTTATGCATGTTGTGTGGGGCGATTAGTTAAATATTATCACAACCTTGCATGCGTGCATCTTGAATGGTTTTGCGAGGAGAGTAGTCCAAGTGCGGCTTTCGTGTTAAATTACGAGATGGGCATGTAGTACTGATATGGTCGGGTTGATAAGTAGCATATGGCGGTGTATGATGTATGTGCGGTTTTGCGCGCTTGGAGTGTTGTAGCGTTGTTGCTTATGCTAGCAGTGTGAAAATTTTGCGATTGGGCGTGTTGTGAACGGGTTGTTTATGATTTTGTTTGTTTTTTGTGGCCAAGTTATGCGTTGTGGTTGCTGCGTGAAGCCTGCGCTTGCAAGGTGTCGTGCATGTGTAGTGATGTTGAAGCAGTTGGTGGTTGTTGTTTAGTGACGGGTAGGGGCGTGAATGTGCCAAGTGGTTGTTTGAGTGTTATGTTGCTTTATGCTTAGCCCCGTTGTATCGCGCACCGAGGTGGGCTCGAGGCTAGCCAAACAATGACCGACCGACAGGTTGTTGGTCGGATTCGATTCTTACCATGCACTAATACACGGCAGAGAACCGTATAGGTAACCGCTAGAGCGCGCGCCCGCGGACTAGGGTAAGCAGTCGTGACCATAAACAAAAAAGCTCTTTTGCACGGTGTGCCCGATTCGAGTGGTTGCGCTAGTTTCGGCCCAATGGTTTGTTATGCATGTTGTGTGGGGCGATTAGTTAAAATTTTTTAACACTTTGCATGCGTGCATCTTGAATGGTTGTGCGAGGAGAGTAGTCCAAGTGCGGCTTTCGTGTGAAATTACGAGATGTGCATATAGTACTGATATGGTCGGGTTGATAAGTAGCATATGGCGGTGTATGATGTATGTGCGGTTTTGCGCGCTTGGTGTGTTGTAGCGTTGTTGCTTATGCTGGCAGTGTGAAAATTTTGCGATTGTGCGTGTTGTGAACGGGTTGTTTATGATTTTGTTTGTTTTTTGTGGCCAAGTTATGCGTTGTGGTTGCTGCGTGAAGCCTGCGCTTGCAAGGTGTCGTGCATGTGTAGTGATGTTGAAGCAGTTGGTGGTTGTTGTTTAGTGACGGGTAGGGGCGTGAATGTGCCAAGTGGAGTTTGAGTGTTATGTTGCTTTATGCTTAGCCCCGTTGTATCGCGCACCGAGGTGAGCTCGAGGCTAGCCAAACAATGACCGACCGACAGGTTGTTGGTCGGATTCGATTCTTACCATGCACTAATACACGGCAGAGAACCGTATAGGTAACCGCTAGAGCGCGCGCTCGCGGACTAGGGTAAACAGTCGTGACCATAAACAAATAGCTCTTTTGCACGGTGTGCCCGATTCGAGTGGTTGCGCTAGTTTCGGCCCAATGGTTTGTTATGCATGTTGTGTGGGGCGATTAGTTAAATATTTTTACCAATTTGCATGCGTGCATCTTGAATGGTTTTGCGAGGAGAGTAGTCCAAGTGCGGCTTTCGTGTGAAATTACGAGATGGGCATATAGTACTGATATGGTCGGGTTGATAAGTAGCATATGGCGGTGTATGATGTATGTGCGGTTTTGCGCGCTTGGAGTGTTGTAGCGTTGTTGCTTATGCTAGCAGTGTGAAAATTTTGCGATTGGACGTGTTGTGAACGGGTTGTTTATGATTTTGTTTGTTTTTTGTGGCCAAGGTATGCGTTGTGGTTGCTGCGTGAAGCCTGCGCTTGCAAGGTGTCGTGCATGTGTAGTGATGTTGAAGCGGTTGGTGGTTAATGTTTAGTGATGGTTAGGGGCGTGAATGAGCCAAGTGGTTGTTTGAGTGTTATGTTGCTTTATGCTTAGCCCCGTTGTATCGCGCACCGAGGTGAGCTCGAGGCTAGCCAAACAATGACCGACCGACAGGTTGTTGTTCGGATTCGATTCTTACCATGCACTAATACACGGCAGAGAACCGTATAGGTAACCGCTAGAGCGCGCGCTCGCGGACTAGGGTAAACAGTCGTGACCATAAACAAAAAAGCTCTTTTGCACGGTGTGCCCGATTCGAGTGGTTGCGCTAGTTTCGACCCAATGGTTTGTTATGCATGTTGTGTGGGGCGATTAGTTTAATATTTTTACCACTTTGCATGCGTGCATCTTGAATGGTTTTGCGAGGAGAGTAGTCCAAGTGCGGCTTTCGTGTGAAATTACGAGATGGGCATATAGTACTGATATGGTTGGGTTGATAAGTAGCATATGGCGGTGTATGATGTATGTGCGGTTTTGCGCGCTTGGTGTGTTTTAGCGTTGTTGCTTATGCTAGCAGTGTGAAAATTTTGCGATTGGGCGTGTTGTGAACGGGTTGTTTATGATTTTGTTTGTTTTTTGTGGCCAAGGTATGCGTTGTGGTTGCTGCGTGAAGTCTGCGGTTGCAAGGTGTCGTGCATGTGTAGTGATGTTGAAGCGGTTGGTGGTGGTTGTTTAGTGACGGGTAGGGGCGTGAATGTGCCAAGTGGTTGTTTGAGTGTTATGTTGCTTTATGCTTAGCCCCGTTGTATCGCGCACCG
>JACCGJ010003644.1:0-31766 GCA_013407085.1 Atriophallophorus winterbourni | reverse complement strand
TGTGCTTACGGTGGGCTGCCTAATCTCGACGATCTTGTCTGCCATCTCCGCGAGCTGTGCGATGCCAACCATGTCCAGAAAATTAGCCATTATTTGCTGAACGTGTACTGGGAGGCGTTGAAGGAAGAGTTGCTTCAAGAAGCGTTCATCGATCGTTATGTTGCCGATCGATGATTGCATGCTTCTGAGTAATTGGGTCGGTGTCCGATCCCCAAGCTCTTCCTGCGTTAAAAGCCGCTGAACACGAAGTCGTTCGGACTCTGTTAGTCGCGTGATCAGGGCTGCTTGTAGATCCTCATAAGTACACGGCTTCTTCAGCAAAATATCTTGGACTAAGGACAGTGACTCGCAAGTGAGTGAGCTTATTACGTAATGGATCTTAAGTTTGTCTTGCGTAACGCGTTTGATCTCAAAGAAAGATTCTGCCTGAAGGAACCACAGCTCTGGGTTTTGAGCCCAGAACTGGGGAATGGTGAAGGCGACAGTGTTAATAGTTACCGGACTAGAATCTCTCTGAGGCTCACTCATGGAGGATGATGGCACGAAAATGTAAATGCAAAAAGAATCGTCAACAGATCAGGAACAGACTCACCGTGTGTTCGTTTTCGGGCTCACCAGTTTGGGTTTATGGCCCTTAGCGGTTTTTGCTGATAGTGGCTTCTAGCGTCGGTCCCGCTTTCGAACCCCACGTCTTGGCTCAAAGAAGAACACGGGTACGCCGAATCTTATCTTTATAGAACGAAAGCGTTGAAACAAAACAGAAGAAATGGATCGGGATGGAGAGGCGGTGTGTGTTGTTCGATGCCTGGCCGTGTTATTATATCTGATCCGCTTGCCCGTTGCTTCGCACCATTTTAATGTGTATTTGAAAGGTGGTCGATGTGGCTGACCGTGGCGCGAAGATCGATAATTGTACACGTGACGTTGGTTGGCCTTTGAATTGTGGGATTGCCAAAGGTTGAATAGGTGGACGTGTACGATGGTGAACGTGTAGAGACAATAGTCTGCTACACAGCTCCCCTCCAGTGCTGAGAACACTGGGTGCCGATCGTCGGGATTAAAAAAAGGCGATTCGGAGGCCCAAAAAAAATAGATAGCACCCGTTCTAAGCACGATCGGCAAACTCGCTATCCAGAGTTTAGGAGCGGAAGAATGGAAATGGGCAAAGGATGACCGTCACTTCGATATTCCTCGAGGGTATTCGTCGTTGGAAGTTCGGTCTTTTCATTCCTTGGTGAGTTCGTCCTCACAATACCCTGTGAAGGAAAAAAAGAAGTGGGCCAGTTGCTGTTCTTTTAATTTAGAACGTATGTTAATCTATCCGGGAAATGAACATGTCGACCGGATTTAGTTATTCGTTCGCCTGCGGTCTTATTTTTATCTAAGGCTTGCTTATTTTTCGGCGTATTGCTTAACACGTCTCCACCTGGGTCTTTTTCGATAAAAGCAGGTTTTAATCGATCAATGGATATCGTCTCTTTTTTACCCTTGATATCGACGACAAAATGCTTTGGGTGTCGTTTGAGGACTTCGAAAGGACCGTCGTATGGAGGTTCTAGTGGTTTACGTACTGAGTCTACCCTAACCAACACATGGGAGCAGGTAGATAGCTCTACCGGGATGTATGTTGCGTTGCTGTGTTGTCGCGTTGGTTTAGGTTGTATAGACTGCATAGATGCACGTAACCGCTGTACAAAATCGCTGGGATCGATGTATTGGTTACATTGCGATCCGTGTACTAGGTCCGCTGGGAGCTTAAGAGTAGTACCGTAAACTAACTCTGCTGATGAGCATCCCAAGTCCTGTTTAAACGAGGTCCGCATGCTCAGTAGAACCAACGGTAGGTGTTTGGTCCAGTTGCTTGGGTCTGGTTGAGCCATCAGGGATGCTTTTAACTGTCTGTGCATCCGTTCGACCATCCCATTTGCTGCTGGATGATAAGCTGTTGTTCGGATTCGCTTCGTTCCGAGCAGCTTTGTGAGGTCCTGGAATAGCTTTGATTCGAATTGTGCACCGCGATCTGTCGTAACGATTTCGGGTGTGCCGTAATTAGCGATCCAATGTGCGACAAAGGTTCTCGCTATCGTTTCTGAATTGATGTCCTGGATGGGTATAGCTACCGGCCAACGCGTGTATCGATCGACACACGTCAGAAGATATCGCTGGCCTTTTGAGATTGGCAGCGGTCCGACGATGTCGATATGAACGTGGCTGAAACGCGTGCAGTTATCGTCATATGTTCCGATTGGGCTTCGTATGTGGCGTTGGACTTTAGCTTTTTGACACGAGAGACAGGCTTTGGCCATCTCCCGCACTTCCTTATTCATTCCAGGCCATACGAAGCGCTCTGCGATTAGACGTTGCGTGACGCGGACACCGGGGTGCGACATATTGTGAATGGAATCAAATATGACTCTTCTATACGTTTCAGGAAAGACTGGTCGTGGTGTACCTGTCGTTGTGTCACAGATTATGGTCTCGCGTGTTCCGTCTAAGGGGATTTGTTTGATCTGCAGATTAGTGTTGGACAACTGCTCAAGAAAGTTTTTCTGTTTACACTGAAGCTTAGCCAGTTCTTTCAGATCCACCGTGGGGCTGACATTAATTGTGTCAATGGAAGATCTGGACAAGGCGTCGGCAACTTCGTTCTTGAATCCAGGAAGATAATTAATTTTCGATGTGAATTGCGAGATATAGTCCAACTGTCGTATTTCACGTGAATTGTACTTGTCAGAGGCAGAGGATAGTGCGTAGGTCAATGGCTTGTGATCTGTGAGTATCTCGAATTCGCGGCCTTCTAATAAGTGACGGAAGTGCCTAATACTCAGATACACCGCCAGGAGTTCGCGACCAAACGTACTATACTTTTGCTCTGCGGGTTGTAACTTCTTTGAGAAGAACGCAAGCGGTACTAAGTTGCCGTTCTTACTCTGTTGTAGCACGCCACCGACAGCGACAGAGGATGCATCAGTTGATAGTACGAGTGTGCTTTGCGGATCGACGTGTGCTAGCAACACCATTTTGCTCAGTTCCTGCTTGATTTTCTCGAAAGCTTGTCTACCTGACTCGTTCATTTGGAATTGCTTTTTATCAAGCTTCAGTAGGTCCGTCAGGGGTTGGCATAGCTCTGAACACTTCGGGATGAAGCGGCGATAGTAGTTGACCATGCCAACAAACCTACGCAGCTTGGTGAGAGAGTCTGGTAATGGAAAGCTTGTAATCGCGTCAACTTTATCGCTGAGGGGTTTGATACCTTCAGAATTGACGTGATGGCTGAGGAAATCGATGGAATCTTGTTCGAGTTGTGTCTTGGAGGGATTGATGACCACTCCGTAATGACGTAAGCGCTCGAACAGTTGTTTGAGGTGTTGTAGGTGTTCCTCGTGGGAACGACTAGCAACCAGGATATCGTCGATGTAAACGAAGACGAAATCAAGTCCGTGCGTGACCTGGTCCATGAAACGTTGGAACGTTTGCGCGGCGTTGCGCAGACCAAAGGGCATGCGTAAAAACTCAAAGAGACCAAATGGTGTGGTCACTGCAGTTTTTGGAACGTCCGCTGGATGAACCGGGATTTGGTGATATGCACGAACAAGATCTATCTTGCTGAACACTCGCTTATTGTGCAGGGACATGGAGAAGTCGTGCAAATGCGGGATTGGATACCTATCAGGCTTTGTGAGCTTATTCAGAGCTCTATAATCTCCGCATGGTCTCCAGTCGTTGGCTGTCTTCTTAGGGACCATATGTAGTGGACTTGCCCAAGTGCTGCTGGAAGGGCGAATAATTCCCAATTGCAACATGTGCTGGAATTCGCTTTTAGCAATTTTGAGCTTATCTGGAGCTAACCTTCGTGGTCTACTGGAGCATGGGTTCCCTGTAGTTATGATTCGATGTTTAACATCGTGCTTTATGTCTGCCGTCTGATAGCTAGGGGATGTGATATCCATGAAAGATTCTATGAGCTTCTTGTATGGTTGACTAAAATGTTGGATATCTCTTTTTACGGTGGGAGACGTGCATGTAGTGTGCGAGCCGTTAATGGTAAGGTTCGTTACGACCGTGGTGGTCGTCAGTTGGATCCGCCTTGACAGCTGTGCTTACGGTGGGCTGCTTAATCTCGACGATCTTGTCTGCCATCTCCGCAAGCTGTGCGATGCCAACCATGTCCACAAAATTAGCCATTATTTGCTGAACGTGTACTGGGAGGCGTTGAAGGAAGAATTGCTTCAAGAAGCGTTCATTGATCGTTATGTTGCCGATCAATGATTGCGTGCTTCTGAGTAATTGGGTCGGTGTCCGATCCCCTAGCTCTTCCTGCGTTAAAAGCCGCTGAACACGAAGTCGTTCGGACTCTGTTAGTCGGGTGATCAGGGCTGCTTTTACGTCCTCATAAGTACATGGCTTCTTCAGCAAAATATCTTGGACTAAGGACAGTGACTCGCAAGTGAGTGAGCTTATTACATAATGGATCTTGAGTTTATCTTGCGTTACGCGTTTGATCTCAAAGAAAGATTCTGCTTGAAGGAACCACAGCTCTGGGTTTTGAGTCCAGAACTGGGGAATGGTGAAGGCGACAGTGTTAATAGTTACCGGACTAGAATCTCTCTGAGGCTCACTCATGGAGGAGGATGGCACGAAAATGTAAATGCAAAAAGAATCGTCAAAAGTTCAGGAACAGACTCACCGTGTGTTCGTTTTCGGGCTCACCAGTTTGGGTTTATGGTCCTTAGCGGTTTTTGCTGATAGTGGCTTCTAGCGTCGGTCCCGCTTTCGAACCCCACGTCTTGGCTCAAAGAAGAACACGGGTACGCCGAATCTTATCTTTGTAGAACGAAAGCGTTGAAACAAAACAGAAGGAATGGATCGGGATGGAGAGGCAGTGTGTGTTGTTCGATGCCTGACCGTGTTATTATATCTGATCCGCTTGCCCGTTGCTTCGCACCATTTGAATGTGTATTTGAAAGGTGGTCGATATGGCTGACCGTGGCGCGAAGATCAATAATTGTACACGTGACGTTGGTTGGCCTTTGAATTGTGGGATTGCCAAAGGTTGAATAGGTGGACGTGTACGATGGTGAACGTGTAGAGACAAATGTCTGCTACACTCTCAACACCTCTTCAGATAGAAAAGCTTGCCATCATTTCGCATGCGTAGGTAAATGCATTCTGTTCTCGTTCTTAAACGTGATTCGGTAGCAGAGCAAAGAAAATCCCGAAAATCATGGGAGCAAGAACACACCCTACTTTGACGCCGCGGTGAATTTCGAAGGCTTCTAAACTAAAACCGTTGAAATTGTCAACGCCAATCATGCCTAAGTGGACCAAAATAATGAGTTTGAGCAGGTTTGAATCACAGCCCATAACTTGAAAACTTTTCAAAAGACCTTTCCCGCTGACGTAGTCGAAAGCTTTTGTTAAATCAATAAAAAAAGCATACGCTGTTCCCGACAATTTTCTCGAAGTTGACTAAGGGAGAAGATCATGTCAACGGTTGATCTTCCCCTGTTAAAGCCACATTGGGATACGGCGTAAAATCGATTGGCCGAAAATTGTAGCCGGATATTTAGGACGTTAGCAAACAATTTGCCTACAACTTATAGAAAGTAGATTTCTCTGTAATTGTTGCATTCTCCTCTGTCACCCTTGTTCGTAAATAACGTGATGGCCTTTGTATCTCGCATCTCTTGTGCGACACACTCCTCCTGCCAACAGTGTACAGAATGAATGTAATCGTACTCCAAAAGATGTACTCAATGGTGAGTTGAAATTATTAAAGTCGCCCTTCCGGAAGACCGCAATTGCGATACTCAGACGTGCACAAAATGAGATACGAAACATCACCTGGTTTACCATACGAGTTAGGGAGAATTTGCTCTTACGACTCATTTTGTAAGCACTGGTTAAAGCGTCACGTTTAAGATGGAAAAGAACAGATACAGCTCCTGACTGCTGAACGCAGATAACACCACAGGCGTGCAACTGACACCGAACAACCATGTCTTGCCTATCTCTATGAGCGCATCGGGAGTAATTGTTAAACCCGCAGCGGACTGTTTAGTCATTCGGAAAGCTGCGGAGCACAAAAGCATCATGCGATTGTGATGGACATCCGTAGTCGACATTGAACGAATGAAGCACACAAAAGGCAACGCGTTTAGGCGTATATATCTAATTGAATTTAGGATTTGTTCAGCTTTTTCGTATTATGGTGATTTACATTTTGACATTCAAGTTTAAATTATATATAATTAAAATCGCGAAAATCGGTGCTTTAGTTTGCAACTTTACAATAACACTGATTCTACAACTCGTTAAACACACTGAAAGCAGATTTGTATCTCAACGTTTAACTTGATCATGCACCTGCTGCGCAAGGTGCGGTGATGTTCTGCAAGAAGCGTTAGGTCACCGTATGAAGGTGAATCACATTATAGAATACGTGTGCTCAGTGCTCAATGATGTTATAATTTTCAACGTAAGTTTACAGCTTTCTATATTACATCTTTTAAACGTGATTGAATGATTGAGATTAGAATATGTGTAGACCATTTTAATTTACAGTGAATTCAATGTGAATGTACCGTTCGAGTTTCACCCAATAGTTTAATTTAATGATATTTCAATTTATGTTTATAAGGAGGTGATCAATGCGGCCAAATCCTATTGTTAACTTAGACATTTACGATACTCCACGAAACATTAACTGCACCCAGGCTGTCTTTCGAATCCTTTGTATGTTAGCTCGGATGTAACCCAGAGTGTTTGCATGTCGACGATAAACAGTCCATTAGCGCCTGGTGGTGTTCTTGGGAGTGAGCAATACTGACTGCATCTTTGGCAAACAGCAGGTCACGTATTAGCACATCTCGTGCATTGGTTTGTGCTCTCAACCGATTCAGATAGAAAAGCTTGCCATCATTTCGCATGCGTAGGTAAATGCATTCTGTTCTCGTTCTTAAACGTGATTCGGTAGCATAGCAAAGAAAATCCCGAAAATCATGGGAGCAATAACACACCCTACTTTGACGCCGCGGTGAATTTCGAAGGCTTCTAAACTAAAACCGTCAAAATTGTCAACGCCAATCATGCCTGAGTGGACCAAAATAATGAGTTTGAGCAGGTTTGAATCACAGCCCATAACTTGAAAACTTTTCAAAAGACCTTTCCCGCTGACGTAGTCGAAAGCTTTTGTTAAATCAATAAAAAAAGCATACGCTGTTCCCGACAATTTTCTCGAAGTTGACTAAGGGAGAAGATCATGTCAACGGTTGATCTTCCCCTGTTAAAGCCACATTGGGATACGGCGTAAAATCGATTGGCCGAAAATTGTAGCCGGATATTTAAGACGTTAGCAAACAATTTGCCTACAACTTATAGAAAGTAGATTCCTCTGTAATTGTTGCATTCTCCTCTGTCACCCTTGTTCGTTAATAACGTGATGGCCTTTGTATCTCGCATCTCTTGTGCGACACACTCCTCCTGCCAACAGTGTACAGAATGAATGTAATCCTACTCCAAAAGATGTACTCAATGGTGAGTTGAAATTATTAAAGTCGCCCTTCCGGAAGACCGCAATTGCGATACTCAGACGTGCACCAAAATGAGATAGAAACATCACCTTGTTTACCATACGAGTTAGAAAGATTTGCTCTTCCAAGGCTTATTTTGTAGGCACTGTTGGAAGCGTCACGTTTAAGCTGGAAAAGAACAGATACAGCTTGTGACTGCTGAACGCAGATAACACCACAGGCGTGCAACTGACACCGAACGACCATGTCTTGCCTATCTCTATGAGCGCATCAGGAGTAATTGTTAAACCCGCAGCGAACCTTTTAGTCATTCAGAAAGCTGCGGAGCACAAAAGCATCATGCGATTGTGATGGACATCCGTAGTCGACATTGAACGAATGAAGCACACAAAATGCAACGCGTTTAGGCGTATATATCTAATTAAATTTAGGATTTGTTCAGCTTTTTCGTATTATGGTGATTTACATTTTGACGTTCAATTTGAAATATTATATAATTATAATCGCGAAAATCGGTGCTTTAGTTTGCAACTTTACGATAACACTGATTCTACAACTCGTTAAACACACTGAAAGCAGATTTGTATCTCAACGTTTAACTTGATCATGCACCTGCTGCGCAAGGTGCGGTGATGTTTTGCAAGAAGCGTTAGGTCACAGTATGAAGGTGAATCACATTATAGAATACGTGTTCTCAGTGCTCAATGGTGTTATCATTTTCAACGTAAGTTTCCAGCTTCTATATATTCTTTTCCCTTGAACTGATTGATATGATTGAGATTAGAATTGTGTATAGACCATTTTAATTTTACAGTGAATCATGTGAATGTCCCCGTTTCGAGTTTCACCCATAGTTAATTAAGTCACTATTTAATTATTTTTTATAGGATGGTGACCATGCGGCCAAATCCTATGTTATTAGACCTTTACATACTCCACGAAAAAACATTAACTGCCCAAGGCTGTCTATCGACTCCTTTGTATGTAGTGTCGAGCTTGTACAAACCTATTTTTACTTAACAATTTTTCTGGTAAAAATCTATTGTACAGTTTTTGATATCTTCAGTTCAATTTGTTCTGACAATATCGTTGCGCTCATACGATCGATAGTACCATAGATTTTTCGATTTCCCGTTAACGTTATTACTCACATTTCATCGATTCTTTGTTCGATAACTTAGTGAACATAATTCTTCTGCTGAATACAATTTTGTACATAATCAACTTATCACTTAACACAATATACTTCTGTTGTGTGCGTTACCCGCGTTCTCGGTCGATCTGGGCTTTGGGAATTCCGTCTCGGAAACGTACCATTGCAAGTAGAAATATTGAAGTCATTACAAGAACAAAGAATATTCAAAGGAGGATTGCGGATTATATGTACGTGGATCAAAAGAACTGTTAGTGAGTCAGATTGCCTATTTTTGGTATTGCAAGTTTTGTATACTAACTTGACTGGTCCACTACATATTTTTGGTGAGCCCGACTACCACATATTTTTGGTGAGCCCGACTACCACATATATTTGGTGAGCCCGACTACTACATATTTTTGGTGAGCCCGAGTTTTTTTTCGCACATTCTCCCCATATTTTGATATTTTCAGTCTGTATTTCTTTGCAATGACTTCTAATAACTTCAGCGACACAGCCCACCGCTCTGACATTTTCAATTTTACCCTTCCACCTTTCGGTACGCATAATCCTCGTCTATGGTTCGCTCAAGCGGAAGCAATTTTCGAATTTAGACGCATTACTAAACAGGAGAGTATGTACAACTGTATTGTTGCACACTTATACACCGAGGCTGCTACAGAGGTCGCCGATATCATTTATGATAAACCAAAATCCGACCCGTATACCACACTGAAAAATGCGTTGATTAGCAGAACAGCAGCATCAGACGAGCAAAATTTGCGTACATTGTTAGCAGGAGTAGAAATTGGTGACAAAACACCTTCTCAGCTGTTACGACATATGATGCACCTTCAAGGGAAACAAACCCAGAATGAGTCTGTTTTACGTGAACTATGGTTTCAAAACTTACCTGTAGATTTAAGAAAATCTCTTTCTGTTCTCGAGAAAGATATACCTCTACAGAAGCTAGCAGAAACCGCAGACCAAGTTCATTCGGTGTACACAGCCAAGTCACCATCTACCCTACAAGAAGTCACATTAAAGCCCGTGGTGGAGACTGAAGTACAAGAGCTTAAACAACAAGTCGCTGAATAGACCTCACAGATCTCGGCCCTAACAAAGATGTTCAACGATCGACCATCAAGAGTTAGCCGCAGCCGAACGCGCACTTCAAAAAGAAGTTTGTCCCGAGACCGCTACAAACGCGAGCACAGGCCGAGCACACCGCCGATTCGGCTCAAAGGCTAGAAAGTGCTTGCCATCCTGCAAACTTTACAAACCAGGGAAACTTCAACGCCAGGCAGTAACAGCGACGACATCATCTGGCAACAACCTTAGTCGCCTATTTTATGTCACTGATTGTTCGAATAAATTGCGTTTTCTCATTGATACGGGTGCTGAGATAAGTGTAATCCCGCCCACACCACAGGAACGCAAGAACAAAACCTCATTGACATTACAGGCGGCAAACGGTACGCAGATCACCCCGTTCGGCCAACGTTCACTAACTTTAAACCTAGGCCTCAGACGTGACTTCCGTTGGATCTTTACCGTTGCAGACGTACGAAGCGCTATATTAGGTGCAGATTTCCTTACACACTTTAACTTGTCCGTCGATTTGAAGTCCCGTAAACTTATCGACAACCTGACAGAGTTAAAAACCTTAGGGAAAATATGCCGTTCTGCGATACAGTCTATTCGCGTATCACCACTGAGTATTCCAGAACAATATAGCAGCTTATTGTCTGAGTTCCCAGAAGTTTTCCGTCCAAACTCACCGAATAATGCGATTAAACACGACGTTAGACACCATATCGAAACACGCGGTCCCCCAGTCTTTACTCGACCAAGACGGTTAGCACCAGACAAATTGGCCATTGCTAAACGAGAGTTCGAGCATATGATGGAATTGGGCATCATACGTCCATCAAAATCATCATGGGCCTCACCTCTCCACATGGTCGAAAAGAAGCAACATGGTGCATGGCGCCCTTGTGGTGATTATAGAGCACTAAACAAAATTACTATTCCAGATAGGTATCCTATACCACACATCCACGACTTTGCCTTGGCACTCGAAGGAAAGACCATCTTTCCAAACTTGACCTGGTGCGTGCCTACAACCAGATACCAGTGGAACCAGAAGACGTGCCCAAAACAGCCATAACCACACCATTCGGACTTTTCGAATTCGTTCGAATGCCATTCGGTCTGCGCAACGCAGCACAGACATTTCAACGGTTCATAGATCAAGTTTTCTTGGGTCTCGATTTCGTCTTCGTTTACATCGATGACGTACTCATCGCTAGTAAATCGCCCACTGAACACTCTGAACATTCACATCGCGTCTCTTCACAACTGTCGAAGTACGGCATAGTCGTAAACCCCGATAAATGCGTATTTGGCGTCGAATCACTTGAAATTCTTGGACATCAAGTCGATTCCAAAGGTATCAGGTCATTAGAACAAAAGGTTTCCGCCATAAAAGTCTACCCATTACCCGAATCAATACGACAACTCCGTCGTTTTCTTGGTCTTGTGAATTACTACCGTCGATTCATTCCTCACTGTGCTGAGCTAATTCAACCATTGACGGATTTACTCCGCAACAACAAACGCTCGTTAAATATGACGGACTCAGCTAAAACTGCTTTTGAACGCATTAAAAATGCGCTTAGCGAGGCAACGTTGCTGAACCACTTACCGTCTGATCCTAATACCAAACTATTTTTATCCACGGACGCGTCTAACGAAGCGATTGGTGCAACTTTGCAATATAGTCGCAATGGAGAACTGTGCCCATTATCGTTTTTCTCAAAGAGACTGCAACCAGCTCAGGTTCGCTACAGTACGTTTGGCAGAGAATTGCTTGCAATCTATTATGCCATCCGTCATTTCCGCCATTTACTTGAAGGGCGAGAATTCACGGTTTTAACTGATCATAAAACGCTCTGTTACGCCCTGCTTTCAAACACTGACCGCTATTCAGCTCGAGAAATTCGACAACTGGACTTCATTGCACAGTTTACCACCGACATCCGACATGTCTCAGGCCAAGATAACGTTGTCGCCGACGCCCTATCCCGTGGTCACCTTAATTCTATCACCAGCTTACGAAACACTGGAAGCCCAAATCGCGATGTTGCCAATATACCCACTTGTATCCCACAAAATGCTTCCGACATCCAATCCACTCCTCCCACGCAACCAATGGGTATACCCAGTCCTTCCCCACAGACTTTACGTCCTTGCTTGAAAAGAACCCACCACACACGATCTGGCCGTATTGTTACTTGGCCGAGGAAACTTGAGACTTACTACACTTAAAATGTTTCGAGCGTTTCCATTTTTTTTCCAACGCTCTAGGGGGGAGATGTGTCGAGCTTGTACAAACCTATTTTTACTTAACAATTTTTCTGGTTGAAAATCTATTGTACAGTTTTTGATATCTTCAATTCAATTTGTTCTGACAATATCGTTGCGCTCATACGATCGATAGTACCATTGATTTTTCGATTTCCAGTAAACATTATTACTCACATTTCATCGATTCTTTGTTCGATAACTCACTGAACACAATTCTTCTGCTGAATACAATTTTGTACATATTCAACTTATCACTTAATACAATATACTTCTGTTGTGTGCGTTACGCGCGTTCTCGGTCGATCTGGGCTTTGGGAATTCCGCCTCGGGAAGGTAACATTGCGAGTAGAAATATTGAAGTCATTACAAGAACAAGGAATATCCAAAGGAGGATTGCGGATTATATGTACGTGGATCGAAAGAACTGTTAGTGAGTCAGATTGCTTATTTTGGTATTGCAAGTTTTGTATACTAACTTGACTGGTCCACTACATTAGCTCGGATATTATCTTAGAGTGTTTGCATGTCGACGATAAACAGTCCATTAGCGCCTGGTGGTGTTCTTGGGAGTGAGCAATACTGACTGCATCTTTGGCAAACAGGGGGTCACGTATTAGCACATCTCGTGCATTGGTTTGTGCTCTCAACCGATTCAGATAGAAAAGCTTGCCATCATTTCGCATGCGTAGGTAAATGCATTCTGTTCTCGTTCTTAAACGTGATTCGGTAGCAGAGCAAAGAAAATCCCGAAAATCATGGGAGCAAGAACACACCCTACTTTGACGCCGCGGTGAATTTCGAAGGCTTCTAAACTAAAACCGTTAAAATTGTCAACGCCAATCATGCCTGAGTGGACCAAAATAATGAGTTTGAGCAGGTTTGAATCACAGCCCATAACTTGAAAACTTTTCAAAAGACCTTTCCCGCTGACGTAGTCGAAAGCTTTTGTTAAATCAATAAAAAAAGCATACGCTGTTCCCGACAATTTTCTCGAAGTTGACTAAGGGAGAAGATCATGTCAACGGTTGATCTTCCCCTGTTAAAGCCACATTGGGATACGGCGTAAAATCGATTGGCCGAAAATTGTAGCCGGATATTTAGGACGTTAGCAAACAATTTGCCTACAACTTATAGAAAGTAGATTTCTCTGTAATTGTTGCATTCTCCTCTGTCACCCTTGTTCGTAAATAACGTGATGGCCTTTGTATCTCGCATCTCTTGTGCGACACACTCCTCCTGCCAACAGTGTACAGAATGAATGTAATCGTACTCCAAAAGATGTACTCAATGGTGAGTTGAAATTATTAAAGTCGCCCTTCCGGAAGACCGCAATTGCGATACTCAGACGTGCACAAAATGAGATACGAAACATCACCTGGTTTACCATACGATTTAAGAAGAATTTGCTCTTCACGGCTCATTTTGTAGGCACTGGTTGAAGCGTCACGTTTAAGCTGGAAAAGAACAGATACAGCTTGTGACTGCTGAACGCAGATAACACCACAGGCGTGCAACTGACACCGAACGGCCATGTCTTGCCTATCTCTATGAGCGCACCGGGAGTAATTGTTAAACCCGCAGCGGACTGTTTAGTCATTCGGAAAGCTGCGGAGCACAAAAGCATCATGCGATTGTGATGGACATCCGTAGTCGACATTGAACGAATGAAGCACACAAAGGACAACGCGTTTAGGTGTATATATCTAATTGAATTTAGGATTTGTTCAGCTTTTTCGTATTATGGTGTTTTACATTTTGACGTTCGATTTGAAATTATATATAATTATAATCGCGAAAATCGGTGCTTCAGTTTGCAACTTTACGATAACACTGATCCTACAACTCGTTAAACACACTGAAAGCAGATTTGTATCTCAACGTTTAACTTGATCATGCACCTGCTGCGCAAGGTGCGGTGATGTTTTGCAAGAAGCGTTAGGTCACCGTATGAAGGTGAATCACATTATAGAATACGTGTGCTCAGTGCTCAATGATGTTATAATTTTCAACGTAAGTTTACAGCTTTCTATATTATATCTTTTAAACGTGATTGAATGATTAAGTTTAGAATATGTCTAGACCATTTTAATTTACAGTGAATTCGATGTGAATATATAAGTCTTTCGAGTCGATCTGAAATATTCCATTCAACGTAATTACTTTTATTTGTTGGGCATATAGAAAAAGTGCTTCAAGATTACTGTTGACAATGCAGATCATACATCCTTGTTAAATGAGGTATTAATGTCCAGATTAATGTTTATTATTTGAACGTCTTCAAATCCGCCGCCATATTGTTTGAGGATGATTAATATTTAAACAAACGGTCTGTTTTCCCCAGGTCGTCCACGTGAAGTTATGACTTTGATCTTGCGGCTTGTTGAAACTCACGCAAACGTTTCATCATTTCAGCTAATTGGTTTATGTTTACTATGCAATTTCCAAGGTGCCTGAAGGATTTGGTTCCACAAGTCCTTTTATATGATCACCTAAAGATTACCATGGCAATTTATTACCGATTTCAGTTAAAGCGCTTTCTAGTGAATTACAATTTGGGCTTCTGAACTAGAGGTTTTACAGCACATTCTCGCAGCTTATTGGATAGTAACTATATATCACAATCAGACGAGATTTAACATGTGCACGTAAAACAGTTGACAGAATAAATCTGGCATGCAAGAATCATCCATTTTAACGTTCTTGGTTCAAGTGCTTTGTTAGCCCAAGCATGTTTAGGCATCTGATCGCTACACTTGCAAGTCGGTCTTATTGTACACATACATAATCATATCAAAATTGCATTTTTGGATAAATATCACTGTGTGTTAGATAAATTAGCGTTGCGATGAAAACTGTGTGCCATAAAGTTACGACGCACACTAAGACATGCCGCCAATCGTTCAGTCCCTATCTGATTAACAATGCTCTCTGAATGATTACTTATTCTCCTTCTCTTCGGTTATATTTTGTCTGATTCAAACAATTAATTTTAAATCACCAGACGTGCAACGTGGTCAGCATTATTTGGATTGAATAGTGTTCGAGTGCTTCTCGCCATCTGGACGGCAGCATGAAAGATCTCCGATTTTATCAATTTTGTCTGCATAATGCGTATGAAGTGTTGCATTTATTTGAATGTAGATAGTTGTTTTGCAAGTTAAAACTAAACGATAATTCTAATTCACTTGTATTTTTTTATTTTTCAGCTTTAACTGTAGATTCACATGCAACTAAGAGGTCAGCCATGTGGTGAGTCAGCGGCTAAACTCACTGCATAAAACTCAGAGTGCAGTCGATGTTATGATGACGCGGATTGGTCTGTAAGTGTTGAACCACACTGTGCTGTTCAACAATCATTAAACTTACTTGCGTTCGAAAAAGCTACAATATTAACGCGATTTTTAATAGGTAGTTAAATATTGATTTTCATATATGTAAAAATGATGTACTAAGACTTATGGTGATATATACATATAAATATTCCAAAAATATTTCGAATAAACCATCTTTATATATAGGAACGTACTCTGCAAAATCTTTGCTACACTGATCGACATTTTCCTACTAAATTAACAAGCCACAGATTAACTCGCAGAAGTGCTACGTTAGCGCCGTTCGTTTTAGATTAAAATGTAGATTTAACGTGGCGGTTGTTGGAAATATTGATCAAAATATCAAGAAAGTTATTGCGACTATCTTGTGGTAGATTTCAAATATATAAGCTAGTAAGGCAATTTCATCAACCTCTCAAGAAAGAACAGCCGATCTAGATTGTTTTACGCGCTCTCACTTGTAAACTGCACAGGGTATGAACCACCGAAAACCGAGCGCCACAATGCAGCAATCTTTCATGTAAATATATTTAAATGTCGCGTTTTAGTCGAAAGACCAAGGGCCAGCAAATTCTGTTCCCGTGGACACAAATATATCGATTCGCCTGGAGAAATTCTGCCTTAATGAATCATTTGAACAATCCATTTTGCATGCATTTCCACCTCGCAAACTACGACCGGTTTCGGACGGTTCGCACTCATCAGGTAGGGACAGTACGATCAAGATCTGCATGCGCTTCAATCAGTGGAAGAATGGTAAACAAGTTCCGCTTGTTTCACTACATCTACATGAGTGTTGGCTGTACCAGCCTTATACAACAGTGGCATACAAGTACAACTTGTATTATTTGTACGTATTCAACAATGTTTGCCAATGTTCTAACAAAGAATCTTGATGAGTGAGTGGATCTGAGCGCCACAACATTTTGGTATTTGATAAGCCCATCGAATGCCTGACCATGAATCACTTTAAGATTCCGTTTTTGAACATCGTGATTCTTTGTAAGAACCGTGTAAATAACTCTCATACCAATATAACTTTTTTTATACCAAAACTGAACCTGATCCTACGGTCTCCACGTGATGATGTCAAACAGTCAAAAACCAGTTGTGATATGTGAGTTGGTGGACGTGAGCGGCACAATTTATTGTACCTAATTCATTTAGATAATTTTCGAACACGAATTATCAAATAGTAATTGTTACACGACGGAATGAATATATGAAACTGATCATTACCTTGAAGTGTAAACCCCTGTGATTTTACCAGTATTCTGTAGCGGAAACGCCGAGAAGCATCACATTGATTGGTAAAGATTCCGCCTTGCGATTAAAAGTTCTTTTACAACATCTCACTTGGCTATGGTTCTGTTGAACGTTTTCCTGCTACCTAAAATCCGGCTAGATTTGTCATCGAGCTAATAATGCACCGGATATGCTTTCCACAATATTGCCCAACCGACTATTGAGAGAGAAGACCAAAACTTCAGAGAAGTTTGTATGGGAGCTCAATTCCAATAATAATAAACATGGTTTACTCATCCATATATATAGGCTGAGAATGTAAAAGGAAATGACCTTGGAAAATAGCACATTAAAACCGTGTCACAGACTCGATGGACCAATCAGAATAAAGAGCGAATATGATCAAAATATAATCATGTTTTTCGCGCCAAATAATTCAACTCTATGTTGACATAGTGTCAATATAGAGTCGTCTTATCTTCAAAGATATTGAGTTTTAAGGGAAAATAAACGTCTTTTCCCATCAGTTCTGTTGAACGTTTTCCTGCTACCTCAAATCCGGCTAGATTTGTCATCGAGCAGCCAAGTTCAAGATTTAAGATTTATACTGAAAAAGTAAATAAATGTACAATACCATATGACATATGTATGTAAGGTAAACAAATCGTTACCTTAATGTTTGCGTTCATGTACGTCAAGCGAGGAGCAAAAATAATTCCTACTGTGACAGGCAGGTAGGTAGTCTCCACCGGATATATATGATAGGGTATATTGTTTTTCCAAGTATTTGTGCAAGTAGTAATCACTATGGGATTTCATTAAACTTGGGCCAACACAGTATTATTCTACATTAAAGATCGTTATGTTTCCTTGAATATCATTTGGTTTGATGAGGAAACAATTACTGGAGGTAGGCTGTTCCACAAAAAGCATACACGGACTGCGTGAATGTTGCGGCGACAGTTTAATTGGGAATGCTGAATAGTCAGGTTGTGACTACGGGTCAGGAGATTGGAACCGTGTATGCTTTTTGTGGAACAGCCTACCACTCAAGCATGGATTATATCTCGAGAATCTTATTCAAACGCTCAAAGTCATTCACCACCCCGATTTGATATTCGTCCCAACATTCCTTCGTTAGAATTTGGGTCAATTGAAACGCCGTACCTGAAAAAAATCATACGCTTGGAATCGGTTTTTGTTTTCACTTCAAAACTAGATAAATCCATGACGAACCACATGATATGTAACTCTCCCTATTAGAAGTCGGTTGGTATTGTTTATATTCCATATAATTACTTAACATGCTGTTTTAGTTACCCTTACTGTTTTTTTCTATAATAAAATTTCCAAGTTTGCAAATAATAGATAAACAACACACAAATATCATGCCCGATGTATTACTATATCTTTTTGAGATTTTGACAGATGTCATATTAGAGATAATCAGATTAAAATTTTCATTTTCATAATTCTGTTCTCAATAGGTTGATCATGAATAATCACGGGTAAGTATGCTGTAGGTATTTAATTGCTTTGCTTTAATTTTTCTTCATTTTCCTGATTCCGTCTCTGTTTCCATCTTTTTCCATGTCAAGTCTCAAACGGACCAGGGTGCAAGCATCTTTTCGTAAAATAAATATTTGCTTAAAACGGACCTGTGCAAATTGATTCGCATCACATTTTTAATTTAAAATAAAACATTCATTTCGGCATTCATTACCTTTTGATGTAATCAACGGTTATCGCATAAAACAGCTGCAACTTTATTCTATCATTAAGGGTAGATCGTACAATGCTCTAACATTCGTATTGTCGTAGTGTTGGGGCAAACCGGAAAAGATTACATCAGGTCAATACAGTTCGACGGGTGTCATGTGACCTCTTACAATATATTTGGAACATCGGTGCAACATTAATCCCTTTACCCTCACGTTTCACAGACATTTAAAGATTGCGTCTCGTCTTATCCATGAAGTCGTCCGATCCAAAGCAAGTCGCGTTCACTTGACGAATCCCTCAACTCAAGATAAAGCCGATTGGTCAAACACGTTCATTACACTCACAAAAACAAGTAACAAAGCGCATGTCTATCTTATATTGGCAAATTATATATTCACATTATTAGCTGAAACACGTCTGATCCTGTGGTCACTTCGATCTTATTTGTCATTCGATTTCTTGCCAACCGGAACGATTTAAACAAGGCTCATTTGACCGACATTGAAGTTTTTCATATCATTTGATATTGACCATTTCCTCATGCTTCGAGGGATATTTTTGCTCGAAACGTTCCGATGAAATCCTCAAGAAACCCGAATTACTACGAATTCACGATTATCGTCGACGGACGTTTTGGTGCTTCCATCTCTTAAGGTGTGTAGTGGGTGGTGCTCTGCATCTCATCCGGAAGCTCGTGGTTAGCGCTCATCGCTAGTACTCTGTGCATCTCCACAATATTTTGGTTGATGAAACGTAACTTCAATGGCAAGAAATGTCTGTGTTTCATTGATTATTTAGAGATGGGGAGAACCTATCGACCACGATTGGATTATATACCTGTAATTCACTGGAGTAATAGACGACACGCAGATAAATTTTGCATGCCTGAGTTTACTGATCAGGTGAAATTCACCTTGAAGTAAGCGATTCAATCTGTTTATCTCCGTAGCCTCCCACGTGAGATGTTGTGTAAATCGGAATAGAGGATACACAACCTATAGCCGTAAACAATTTGGTCAATGCATTGCGCGATGGATAAACGGATAGTATGCCACATGAGGAAGCAACCAGGATTGTGTTTGTACAATCTTCACCAGATAAGATTAGACATTGTGAATCGTTCTTCAAAGAAACGCCATGAAACTCGAATGTGTTGCTCATAGGTTTTATCACATCTGCATGTGATATGTGTGATCATGTGATTGAACAAGATTGACAGTCGAACAGTGGCTTTGACGATTGACCACCGCCAGCTATTCCACATTTCATTAAAGGTACGCGTTCCAAGTTGTACTGAAATCATCCCCGAACATTTAGTTAGGCGTACGATGTAAAGGCGTGCAAATATTGACATAGATACTTTCACGTAAAACAAACTCGCATGTGGACTACAGTTGAGTCGTGAGTGAGGGACAGTCAGAGTGATTATGCGAGCCCTAGAAGTACGCGAGCACGTGAGATTAAATAGCATTACAAACGGTGATTTGTTGAATTCAAAATATTGTAAGTCCTAATTAAATTTTCTCGGAAACAATGACATTGTTGATCAAATAAATGAAGGCTTGTGATATTCTCATTGTAAAGTTTGCGACGGAGTCTTGTGACATGAAATATTTCGAGAGGACACGAATAGAACGAGATTAATTGAATGAAGTTTTTTTCATGCAATTCACATTTGGTAATACCGTTGCAATCGTTTTCCCGAAGACTGTCTGCTATTAAAAAACGATCTCGATATGCTTCACAGCTGGTCGTTGAAGAACAAACTGCCGTTTAACTTCAACAAATGCAGGCTCATTAATGTGGTGAATTCGCGTATCATATATGTTCACATGTCTTTGAAAATTGCAGTGACGAAAACGATTTGTGTGTCTGGATAGGCTTCAGTTTAAAAACCTCACTTCAAACTAACACTGCCTTCAAAAAGCAACACATGTCCTAAATATAATCAAACGGATATTTGAAAAATTTTCACCCTAGGTATTCACAAGGATCATGAATACATACTTGAGACCAGTCATGGAAAATGTTGTGTAGTCTTCACGACATTGGGGCCAGAAGAATGTTAACCTTATGCAGAGAATCTATCACCGCTCAACAAAAATAGTTCTCATCATTCGTAACAAGCCTTATAAAGAAAGGATAGCTCAACGAAATCTGGGTATGAACAACGTGGTTCGTCGTTCGAACCCAATGTAACAGTGGCTTTCAAGCATGACATTGTTTGCCACTTTTCCACTGTTTCCAGGCTCACTGAACGAAAACTTATTGCATCAACTGGATGAAAGCAAACAGCCAGAAACCGGTAGGGGTGTGTAACTTCAGGGGATGTGAACAACACATTACTTTTGTATTGAAATTGTGTTCACTAATCTGCCTGGCGATTGTGGCAAAGAAATTCGCGCTAATCTTACTTTATCTAAAATAATGTCCACACACCAGACTAGAGTGAATTCTGTCATGTATCTAGGCTCCAATATATTCGACATCCTTACATGTACCTAGATATTCAACTTATTCTTGATAATTGGACTCGAGCCGTGGACGATGGATACCCTATCCATGCTCATTACTTGATATGTCTAAAGCTTTTGACCGTGATAACCACAGCCTACTGCTACAAAAATTGGAGCACCTTGGGATGTGCGGCAGATTATTGGCCTGGATACAGGATTACTTGACGGGTAGAGTTATCAGGGTCAGAGTTGATGGCGCACTATCCAGCCCAGTAGAAGTTACAAGTGGCGTGCCTCAAGGCTCAGTCCTTGTGCCAATACTCTTCGTGGTGTACGCTAACGATATACCTGGAATCGTACGCAGCAAAATCATTTTATTTGCGGATGACATCAAAGTGTGGACTAGCGTACGCACGATAGAAGATTGCCAAATTCTACAAAAAGATCTCGAAGCTCTTCATACGTGGTCCTTGCAGAACTGCCTACCATTGAACATCTAAAAATGTAAACCTCTTTGACTTTTCGTACCGTGGTCTCAGTGGTGACTTGATCCTGCTGTTCAACATTCTGCATACAGTGGACACCCACTTGTACTTCTGTTTCATCGCCAAGAAGCACGTGGTAGCAGATCGCAGGGCTACAAGTTAATTATTCCACACTCCAGATCAAATTTTCAAAGGTTTTTCTTTGCTGTCCGAGTTTGTTTTATATGGAAATCTTTGCCCCCATATAACATTTGCGCATCAAGCCTGAAAATGTTCAAGGCTGAACTTGACAAGTACATGTTGACTAAATCCAACCTCGCACCTGAATACACGTGATGACTTTACATATTTATAAAACATTTGTGTTGTTTTTATGCATTCCCGATATTTTAATCTGTGGTTATTGTAAAGTATTTGCTTTTTGGACCCATAAAACTTTAACTGCCTTTGTATTCCTTTGAATTACTAAAGTTTTCAGGCTTTCTTGTTATGCTTTTCGGCTTCGTTAGACTTTTATATTACTATATAAACCATTTTGCTAACTAGCTATTTTCCCCGCAATTCTTTCAAATCTCTTAGTGCTGCTCAACAGTTGCATCAGTTGCATGTTCAAAGAACATTTTTCGTTTTACGATCGGCTCATAAATACTATTTTTAATGATATTTTCCATCCACTGCTTCAATATAAACTTAAATTCAATCTTTTTCACAAATTCAATCACACACATCATACGGCATGACTGCACAATCGCGGCTAAATCGGGAAACATAATATTGGTCGCAATCGATTGGAGTATGTTTGGGACCGATCGTGTATTCATAATGCAAAGGAATTTGTGTGCAATCGGTTAGAGTGGTTTTTGGGTAACGTTTCACTTCTGACACAGAAGCTTCGTCAGACCAAGTGTGATAGTCAGGACAGGGAACATGATTAAGTAGGAGTCAACCAACCACCACTGATTTGACCTTACCGCTAAGCAGGCTATGATACGCCTACAGTGTGTCACGTCTCGTGGGAATGACCAGGATCAGTGGTCCATTTTCCTCACAGTGTTTATCCAAAACAATCTGATACAAGTGAACACGGTCAAGGTCAGTTGACACAGCTGCCCACATACGTAAAAGTACATAACTAACGGGGCTAAGGCTATTTTTGAAGAAAAACAAAAAATTAATGAACTAGTAGGTATAAGGTGAATAAAAACTCTTTACTTTCGCATCAGTGCCGAGCGCCAGATTGTGGAGATTTCTGCCCCATCCACCTTATTGACCGCCAGTCGACCTGCCTTGGCAATTTCGACCGCCTCCGCATGTAGGCGTTCGCTATAAGGTTTAATACCGCATCTCAATATTGCCACATTGTCTAGATCGACGCTGTGGCCCGTATCTAAAACGTGCTCCGCCAAGGCGGAATCACGAATAAGGGATTGATATTCCCTCGCATCCCGGGGCTGTCTCCGGACACTCTTTCGGTGTTCTTCGATTCTAGGGTGAATTTCGCTGGAAGTCTGCCCTATGTAAACACCCGAACAGTCATTACAGATGATTCTGTAGATGCTGTTCGTAACGCTAGATAAAGGCGTCTTATCCTTGATAGTTTTCCCTTTCTTATAAGTTACGCGTATGGCCGCCTGGTTCAAGATTCTACGTATCGCTTCAGAAGTGCATTTTACATAATGTATACAGACTGTATCTCGCCAATTTTTCTCCGATTTTTCGGATGGGTATTGAAACGCGGTATTAAACCGTATAGCGAACACCTACATGCGGAGGCGGTCGAAATTGCCAAGGCAGGTCGAGTGGCGGTCAATAAGGCGGATGGGGCAGAAATCTCCACAATCTGGCGCTCGGCACTGATGCGGAAGTAAAGAGTTTTTGTCACCTTATACCTACTAGCTTTTCTTAAAAAAATAGCCTTAGCCCCGTTATTTATATACTTTTACGTATGTGGGCAGCTGTGTCAACTGACCTTGAGCTTGTTCACTTGTATCAGATTGTTTTGGATAAACACTGTGAGAAAAATGGACCACTGATCCTGGTCATTCCCACGAGACGTAACACACTGTAGGCGTACTATAGGCTGTTTAGCGGTAAGGTCAAATATGTGGTGGTGGGTTGACTACTACTTAATCATGTTCCCTGTCCTGACTATCACAATTGGTCTGACGAAGCTTCTGTGTCAGAAGTGAAACGTTACCCAAAAACTACTCTAACCGATTGCACACAAATTCCTTTGCATAATGTTGGTCGATTTACAAAAAATTCTACAAACTACGCCAAAACTAAACTCAGGCTTATCGATTTTTCTGCTTTGATTTGCGTCTCTGCTATTAGATGCTTACCACTACCCGGAACTGCAAGGATTAATGCACACGTATAATCAATATCATAACAACATTCTTCACGGGAGACTAACAAATCGCGGCTAAATCGGATGATGAGATGTGCATAAACTTCGTCAGATCGCGCCATCTACACAAAATACCGCATCAAAACAACCAAACCACTATCGATTTTTTCCGATTTTTTTGTACATTTTGTTCACCAAGTTAAAATGAAACGCTCAGTCATTGAATAGGCTTTATGTAAAGAACAAAAATGTTTAAATACAGAAGCACGAAGTGATTCTTTGTCAAGTACAAAAGGCACATATTTTAGTGCTCACATTCCCATTCCTTGCACACCACTACCCGTTTCTGGCTGTTTGTCGTCATCAGGTGGAGACAGTAAGATTAAGCCTTGAAAAACAAGCACGCAAGGTGATTATAAACGTCCAATATATCTTCGTGCTCACGTCACAATCGCTTACACACCTCAACCAGTTTACTGTGTGTTGACTTTATCAGATGGACACAGAAAATTACGGTTTAGTGAGCTTTGAAACAGTGGTATATTGGTAAACAAAAGTCTACTCGTTTGTCACATTTAAATAGGGTTCTTACGAAAAACCACGATGATTAAATACGGAACAACAAAATGACTCGAGATATAGTAGTGTGGCTTTGTTCGTCACTAAACCACTGTTTCGAAGCTCACCGAATCTGATCTTACTGTTCACACCTGGTGACGACAAACCGCTAGTAACCTGTTGTGTTATTTAAGTGATTGGGATGTGACCACCAAAATATATTGAAACGATCTTATTTTCGCTAAGCATGACTCATCCTATAGAACATGGTGAGTTTTAAGGTCAAATCTGTCACATGTTTCAGCTACTGACACGCGTACAATGTCACGGAAAATGTGACAAATCATTGACCTTGGAAGTGATATCGATTTTAAATGATGAAAAGATGCCTGGCCTAGGCTAAATGTGAAAACAATTTCAAACAAAGTCAACAGAAGATTAGTATACTTTAACGAGTGTCGAGCAAAGCAAGCTAGGTGATCTCATGTTGGGCTTGGTTCTCAGCAAACAAAAGTCAAAGGCATCATTGGGAATTCTGGTGACAAATCAGAAATTGAGCTATGCCACTACAGCGTCAGAATAATATGAAAATACAGTTTGTATTGCCACACAGACAAAATATACATCTCAACAGATCTTTCCATTTGAACTCTGAATTGTTAATAAACTGCCGGCGATTCTTGAACCGCGTTATCCTTATCAAGGCGTCAGGTTTATGAAAGCGAGTATTAATGGCATATCTGACCGGAACTACCCGACACAGGAAAACTTACGGTGCTCAAGCCGTCCATTGAAAAAAAACTGTCAACTTCTGTGCGGTCGCATTTTTTCGCTTCTGACACTTCTGGTCATATCTTCGCCGAATCTGCTTGGATTTATCCCATTCCAAGAATTCTGAGCTAATTTCCATCAGATTTATCGGAATTTATTTGTTTTGCTCGTGTCAACTGATTAACAACGCTAAAGCATGCAAACTTTTTCCATGGCTAACTATTCTAGGATTTTGCTGTCATTGCAAAGATCGCGTCGACCTAGGCATTTTGGTACTTGTTCCCGTATTCTACCTTGTGTGGTTAACGAGATATAGTAGATTATTTGCTAAATCACGAAATCACGAGTTCCGAAGTAGCCACATCGACCTGTCAACCAAACCACTCAACCGAGCAACCCAGTTCAGGCTACTAACATGTTTGACCGCATTACGAGATCCAACATACGGACCAAAAAATCGATCAATCAAACTGTGACAGCGACATGGAACCAACTTGACCTCAGTGCGAACGCAACAATAGTCACGGACGGCCAAGCTGATAGGACGAATCTCGACACAGAATTGTGCCGAGGTCACGTGCAAAGCATGTGAACAACCGGTGAGTCCCATGGCGAGTAAAGTCATAACGAGTTTTCTCTGTATGGGTAAAATCCATGGTAAATGTGACCGTACTTTAGCCCCTGATTCAAAGGCATTAATAAATAATGAAAAGGTTCCAGGTGCCTGCTATGTCTATGTTCGTTGTAGAGATAAATCCTTGCGCGGTGCCGATAATTTTGAAGCCAAATTAGAAAATAGAATGGCCATTTTCGAGTTGAGCCTTAGACGTGTGGAGGAAATATTGGTAAATCATGTGAGTACGCAAGTAATCACTGATGTAAACCATCACATCAGTACAACGATTTAGGTGCCACCACTGAAGAAATCTGAGACTAAGGCTGTGTGCTAAAAAAAGAAAAAAAGCATGCAAATGTATATATTGTTTCAGGGTTAATGACGTTTTGGAATGAGTTAAAACGACCACGGAAGTGGGAATTTCTTTCAGAGATATGCTGTTACGGTCGACCTCAGCTGCACAGTCCAAAACTGCTGCACCTGGCTCATAAAATCAAGCCCCAAATGTTTTAAATTCGAAAAAATCTGACTTTCTGATACGCAAAAAGAACTCCCCATACTCGCTGAGCGTGATATGTACGAACGTTAGCGAGTCCCAAGAAAGCCTGTTTGATAGCAAACAGAAACACGACGTCGAGAAATGGACTCAACTTTGCCGCCTAATGCAAATTGAACATGTAATCGCAGAAAAAGTGACTCGTCTAACTCGCCACTCAACTTCATTTCATATTGGTCAACCTCGAGAACGTAATGCTGAATGCGTACCTACTCATGACAGATCCCGACTCAAACTGCCGCATATATCCCGATGTACCGTTGTGGGAAGGGAAGTGTATCTTGAACGCCAGAGCACAAACGGTATGGTATAACAGAAAATACTTCTGGAGCATTGATTCAGAAAACCGTGGAGCACGACGTCAAGCAATGGCGCTACATTGCGTGTTCTCTAGATATTTTAATGCCGTTGTTGTAGACACATTTCGAGTTCATTTTTCGCCAAAATGTAAATGGGATGGACCGAAAACTCTGAAAATTACGTTCGTGAGCAGCGCTATGGCCGAACTCGACAAGTCGGAATGAAGAAAATGAAAACGAACATTACCCAAAGAGGTTACACTTAGCCCAAACAAACCCAATGCCATAAGTCAAACACTTCCAGTTCAGAGACAGTGGATAGCAGCGTTACCATCCAAATTGAAGAAATCAATACATCAAAAACCTTCGTAGGTCCAGCCCAAATCGAGTCGGACTGACCAATTAACACTGAAACCTTATTGTCGATTCAAACGGTCGGCGAACAATGAGCAGCTCACACGTTTTATCATCTCAGGCACTGACTATTCAGCGACATTCGGCATCACACTGTTTAACGCCTTATCCCATACCACATGATTCATCACTACTTGTTAACTCCGACTCCAGAGAAGCTGGACCAATAACTTCAGTTTACACCCCGTCATTACTCATGAACATACAATTAAATGCATCTATACATACGCAAACAGCCTTTTAACAAATTAATCGAATTCTTCGAGATTTGTAATGAAACGGCGCCGGACATATTTGCAATAACAGGAACGTGTTTCAATGCCTCATTGTCTGATAGTGAAATCTCTTTGCCCAGCGTGACTGTTTAGGCGATGGCGGAGGTGCAGCACTATACTTCAAGCAATCGTTTATCTTCAGAGCTATGAACGACCAGACCCTTTGATATAACTGTCACATTTGATGCTCTCTGACTCTTACTTCAGGAGTCCAATGCATTATTGGAACAACGCGGTTCAATACTCAAATATTGATAATGGGGTATTTCAACTTTCCCTGCGCTATAGCCGGGATGGTCATCCATCAGAGACACTTGAATATGAACTTCGAGCCGTCTTGGATCACGCATCTCTTTATAAAAATGTTTTTGGATTTACTCGTACGAGGGGATCAGACGAGCCGTCTACCTTGGACTTAATACTTACATCAGAACCAACAGCTGTAGAGAATATCGATTAATAACGCAAACTTTCAAGAAAACGTACGCAAACAAATCGAAGAAAAGCACCTGGGAGTTTGCATTTGTGGTAATTTGAAAAATGGTCTACAAACGCATTTCTTATCTGTTAGACATTTTACGGCAGATGCTTGGATTTATTCAATGGAATCGTTTCCCTTAATTTGAAATACGTGTACACACATGAATCTAGACTATGTTGACCAAGCCTGGAAATCATGATTCAAGAAAGATATTTAGCTTCTAGATCGATTGTATCATCAAGTGTATAAGCTTGTTGATGTGTTACAAAATAAACACCATTCGCCAAGTGCTTCAGACGAATGGACACAAAGGCCCTTCATCGAAGAATAATGCTAGTTGACCTTACCTTTGTATATTAAGTCCTTACCACTGTTTCCCATTATCGAGATTACTTATTACAACTCAAACTCCGTGAAAGATCACAGGTCATGCTTGAATTTTGGAGGTTAACGCACTCCAAATGAAACTAACGCAGATGTTTAATCAGGTACACGCGTGCGTGGTTTGTACTGCCAATTCGGTAAACTACAATAATATGCTTATATTTAAATCGTCACTTGACGACTATATGCAAGATACCCTGTTGTTTATGTTATCTATATGCATACCTTACAGTATAGAAGAGAATATAAGTTGCTCGGTATGACGATGCTGTCAAGACATTTTTATACTAACGTTGACGTTTTTGCGCAGGCATAACTAAATGAAATCTTATCCGTCCAGTGTTTTATTTGGACAAAAATTTTCCATCATTAACCACCACATGTAATGGCTTGGAACCTGAATTTTTTACGAGTTATTTCATTTTCCCCTGGCATATTTTTGGTGACGACTTTCATTATATTTCGAATCGAGTCACTATCTTATCTGTTTGCCTACTTTGTATAAATAAGTAGTGCAAGGTTGTCACGGAATAAGCTCCAAAAATGCTCCAATGGCCTGCGTCTCATATAGCCTCTGACAACCAAGTCCAGCTCCTGGCCTGCACGCGTGGTCCTGTGTGACCCGGCGGAACTGCTTCTACTGACAGGAGAAAGGGCGAAGGCGTTTGACTGGCGCCTCAAAACCAGCATGCTTCGGGCAGGTGGAGCTCGTTAGTCCATGAAGGTGGCCCACCTAGGGGAAGGAAAACCCTTATCTCAAACCCCCACTGCCTTGTGGCTACATCCATTCATGGAAAAGGCTTCAGGAGTCAACCTCGAGGAAAAATCCTGAGCCGGAGTCTTGTTAGGCAGTCCGAAGTTTATTCAACTTCGTCCTGCCAGCTCCTGCGACGGCATCGTTGTCCAAACGTATCAGCCTAGCTGTTCCTTTGGTTCCAGTGGTGCCGTGGAGAGGGATCACTTGCTGCATGGGCAACAGCTAGTTCTCCATATTGAACTGCCCTGGCGTACATCACAACGCACAAATGGAGAGGACACTCCATTCCGCTTCTACGGAAAATAACACGGGAAGCAGCAGATACCGGTTGAAAGCTATGGCTCGACTGGCATAGAGCTAAGCGCCTGAGGCTGCTTTCGACGGTGGAAGAGACTTCCAGGTCTCATTGGACGGCTACCGCCCGCCTCAAGCTGGGCAGCCCCCAGTCAATAAGGTGCCGTCTCGCCACGGTCTGATATCCTCATTGGGTGCATGGGGATTAGGAATCAAACGACAAGCAGACTGTATTTTTCCGCACCAGCGAATCGAAATACCAAACAACAAATGTCAGTTCTGAAACTTGGAACCTGGAACGTCCGGTCCATGCTTCCAGGATTTCCATGACGACGTTTCGAATATCAGAGGCGTTAGAAAGTCCGCCGTGATTAACAACGAGCTAAAGAGGCTGAATGTCGACGTGGCTGCCCTACAAGAGACGCGCTTACCAGACACTGGTAAGCTAACAGAAAGTGATTACACATTCTTTTGGAAAGGAAGAGGTTCCGATGAGCCTTGACTGCATGGAGTTGGGTTTGCCATGCGAAACGACATATTAAAAGCAACAGAACCGAGCAGCAGCGGGAGCGAACGGATTTGGACTCTAAATCTGAGGTGCATTACTGGTACCATTACGTTGGTCAACGTTTATGCACCGACGCTCTCTGCGACGCCTGCTGAAAAAGACGCGTTTTATCATAACCCCACAGCCGTCCTGAAAAACGTGCCACAGAAAAACTGTGTAGTGGTATTGGGTGATTTCAATGCCAGAGTTGGTGCAGATTACGAGTCTTGGCAAAACTGTCTCGGAAGGTTCGTTGTAGGTAAAACCAATGAAAATGGGAAACGCCTTTTAGAATTGTGCACACTGTTTAATCTTTGTGTCAGTAACACTTTATTTCGAACAAAACCACAGCATAAAGTCTCTTGGAAGCATCCTCGCTCTGAGCATTGGCATCACCTTGATCTTATTCTTGTTAAGCATACTAATATAGGAAGCGTGCTCCTCACCAGATCATATCAAAGCGCAAACTGTGACACTGATCATTCACTGGTCTGTGCAAAACTGAAGCTCCCCCACACGAGATTTCACAGCACCAAATTGTCTGCTAAGCCTAGGATAGACGTCACTCGCATGTGCGAACCTAATCTAACTGCGAGATTCGCAAAAGCCTTCACGGACGAGTTCAACAAGACAACCCCACTTGAATCTGCTTCAGAAAACTGGGAATTGATAAAAAGCTGCATATGCCGAGCCGCACTTTCCACGTTCGGTCCGAAGAAAGCTCGAACGAGCGACTGGTTCGAAGCAACCGCTTCTGAGATGACTGCTGTGCTGGATGAGAAACGCTCAGCATTCTTGAGGTTCAAAGGTATGCCAACAGATGAAAACTTACGTCTTCTAAGAGCAGCTAGAAATAAGGTCCAACAGGCTACAAGGCGTTGTGCAAACGACTATTGGACTGAAGTTAGCCTCAATATCCAAAAAGCTGCGGATACCGGAAATTTTCACGGTATGTATGATGGGATCAAGAGAGCCATTTGCCCAAACAAACTTAAAACGGCTCCCATTAAGTCTTTATCTGGTAAGCCGATTGTCGACAAAACTCAACAGATGGAAAGATGGGTAGAGCACTTCTCCTCCCTCTACTCCAGGGACAGTACGGTTCTACCGCATGCACTTGAAAATGTCGAACGTTTGCCGACCATTGAATATCTAGATACCCCTCCTACTCTTGATGAGCTCAATAAGGCAATCGACCGCTTAGCGAATGGGAAGGCCCCTGGTGACGACGAAATTCCACCTGAGCTCATCAAATGCGGTAGAGCAGCATTATTACAGCCTCTTCACCATTTGCTTCTTCAGTGCTGGCAGGAGGGGGGTGTCCCACAAGAGATGCGAGACACGAAGATCATCACGCTATTTAAGAATAAGGGTGACAGAGGCGACTGCAACAATTACAGAGCAATCTCCCTTCTGAATGTTGTTGGCAAATTGTTTGCTAAGGTCTTACAGATCCGGCTGCAAGTTTTAGCTGATAGAATTTACTCCGAATCTCAATGTGGCTTCCGCAAGGGAAGATCAACCGTTGACATGATCTTCTCCCTGAGACAACTTCAAGAAAAGTTTCGGGAACAGCATATGCCATTATACGCTGTTTTTATTGATTTAACTAAGGCATTCGACTACGTCAGCAGGGAGAGTATTTTCAAAATGCTTGATCTGATAGGCTGCCCCCCAAGGCTGCTCAGACTCGTTATTTCGTTCCACTCAGGCATGAAAGGCTCAGTCCATTTTAACGGCTGCAGTTCAGAAGCATTTGAAATTCGCCGAGGCGTCAAACAAGGGTGTATTCTTGCTCCCACGCTGTTTGGCATTTTCTTTGCTCTGCTTCTGAAGCACACTTTTGAAACGAGAACAGAAGGCATTTATATACGCACGCGAAGTGATGGCAAGCTTTTCAACCTGAACCGGTTGAGAGCACAAACCAAAGTTCGGGATGTGATAATCCGTGACCTGTTGTTTGCCGACGATGCAGCCTTTATTGCTCACTCCCAAGAGAACCTACAGACGCTAATGGACTGTTTTTCGTCGACACGCAAAGACTTTGGCCTAACAATCAGCATGAGCAGAGTCCTTGGTCAAGGGACTGTATCGCCACCAATCAACACTGTTGGAAACTGTCAGCTTGAACCAGTACATCACTTCACATATCTTGGTTCAACCATTGCGGATAACCTCTCGCTAGACA